>JAODAL010005911.1:112500-138843 GCA_025379985.1 Phyllomedusa bahiana | reverse complement strand
ATCAAAGGGCGAAAATTTTAGAAAGCCCCTTAAAATTAAAAATGGTGGGCCTTTTCAAAATTCCCATGGAAAAAAGGGAAAAAGGAAAAGGGGAAAAGATGGAACCACCTCAACCAAAAATTTTAAAACCCCAAACTATGAAAGGGAAATGTGGGGGTTTGGGGCCCAATTTTCCTTATGGCCAACTCAAATCTCGGGTTTTTCCCCCACCCCCCAATAGCTAATTGGATAATTTGCTGAATCACTGCCTGGAGATATGAGGTGGGTGGCCCCCCTTGATTTTTTTAAAGGGATTCTCCCGGGAATAGAAAAAAAAAAAAAAAAAATTTGGAAATGTAAAAAGGAAAAAATGGGGAAGAAAAAAAAAAACCTTTAAAAAAACCTTTATTAAAAAAATACCCTGTTTGTTTTGTCGGGGTAGAATCATTGCAGTACATCAAAATGGCCGCGGGGCTCTTTTTTTGCAGCAGAAACCCGCCCCTAGAAACGGGGGAAAAAACAAGAAAGGGACGGGCTCTGCCCGTTATATTTCCCTGCTCTGGGGGAAGAGCACGAGACTGACTTTGGAGATAGGGGCCCCCGCAGTGGTGAGAAAAGGGATACAGAGGAGGGGCAAAAAGGGAATTGGAGAGGGGGTTACAGAATGTCTGGGGAGTCATCCTGCCTCCTCTGAAGTCGCAGGGCCCAGCCAAAAGGGCAGCGTTTATCAGCCCCCAAATCGAAAAGTTAAACAACTGGTTTCCCTGAGTTTCAGAGCTGATAAAATTTAAAAAAAAAAAAAAAAATTTCTGTTTTTGGAGGGGAAATGGCAGTTTTCCCCTGGGTTAGTGGGTGTGCAGAGATGTATAAACACACACAAATTTACATACAAAATCCACAAAAAAAATATTTCATCATCTATTTTTCTTTTTATAATCCCCTATTCTATCTCTCTCTCTCTGCCTCTCTCTCTCTCTCTCTCCCCTCCTCTTTTCTCTCTTTTAAAAATATATATATATATTATATATATATATATATATTATAATCTATTTCTGTGTGTTTATACAGTCATATGAAAAAGTTTTGGGCCCCCTATTAATTTAATCTTTTTTGTTCTAAATATTTGGGGTGTTTGCAACACCCTTTAAAAAATTTGTTATATTAAAAAACTGATGGGCCCCAGTAATATTTTGGATTAAAATGGGGTTTTAAATTGTACAAAACACAAAATGGGGAAATTTATGCTTTTAAAACCCAAAAATTTTTTGCCCGGGTTTTGGCAAACGTATGGGCACCCCAACAAAAAAAATGACTTTAATATTTAGTAGATCCCCCTTTTTTGCAAAAAAAACCAGCCTTCTAGTGGGTTTTTCCTGTAGCTTTTAATCATTTCCCTGGATCCTGGTAAAAGGGTATTTTTAAATTTTCCTTCTTTAAAAAAACAATTAAAGTTCAGTTAAGTTTGATGGTCGCCGACCCTTTGGACAGCCCGCTTAAAAGTATCCCACAAAATGTTCAATGTTATTCGGTTGGGGACGGGGGAATGGCTTTCCAGAACATTGTAATTGTTCCTCTGCATGAATCCCGGGGGAAGTAAAAAATTTGGGGCTGTGTTTGGGACATTGTTTGCTGAAATATCCTTTCCCCCGGGGGAATTCAAATTCATCACGGGTTTTTTTAAAATTTCAAAGAATCTGCGGGATCTGGGGGTTGAACCCATGCGCCCCTTTAATTTAAATCAAGTTTCCCCGGGTTTGCCGGCTTTGGGGCCAAACCCCCCCAAAAACCATGATGGAACCTCCCCCAAAAAATTTTCCAGGGGGGAGCGGGGTTTTTTTTTGGGAAAAAGGGGCCTTTTGGTTTTTGGGACGCCATGCTTTAAGGGCCTTTTTGTATGCCCAAAACAACTCAATCTTTGTTTCATAAGTCCACAGGACCTTCTTCCAAAATAAAAGCTGGTTTGCCCAAAATTTGTTTTTTTTGCATACCTCAGGTGGACTCGTTTGTGGCGTGCTTTCAGAAACGGCTTTTTTTGCATCACTCTCCCATACAGCTTTTCCTTTTTTGCAAAGTGTGCTGTATTGGGGGCCGATGCACAGTGAAAACCATTGCAGCAAGAAAGATGCTGCAGCTATTTGGAGGTTGGGCTGTGGGTTGTCCCCCTTGGGTGTTTCCCCAAGGGGGTTTTTTCCCCTGCCTTTTTTGTATTTTTTTGGCCTGCCCATTCTGGGCTTAACAAGAACTGTCCCTTTGGGCTTCCCTTTCCTTACTTTTGGTTTCCCCAAGTGGAAAATAAAAGGTTTTAAAACTCTGAGACAAATTTTTGAAACCTTTTCCCCCGGGAAAAACTAAATTTTAACAATTTTTATTTTCAGATCATTTGAGGGGTTGTTTTTGAGGAGCCCATGTGCCCCCTCTTCAAAAGGAGTTTTAAATTTGGGGGAACAATTGCAAATTTGGGCCCCCTTTTAAAAACCTTTTCTCATCATTGGAAAACACCTGGCTATGAAAATTTAAAGCTCAGTGAGGTTACCAAAAAACCAAATTTTTGGGCTTCGAAAGTCAGTAAAAAAGTAGGGTTTGGGTATTCAAATCAATAAAATTAAAAAGGGGTTTCCAAAAATTTTTTCCCCCAGTCCAAAATTTGGTTTTTAAAGCATATTGCACATTTTTGTGTTTGTACAATAAAAACCCCATTTAAAACCGGAAATAAATTTTTTGGGACCTTTAGTTTTTTTAGAAAATTTAAAACCCGAAATGGGGGTTTTTTTGCCAAAAAACCCAAATATTTAAAAACTAAAAATGATTTTAAAATTAATTTGGGGTTTTCCCAAAAATTTTTTCATTTTGAATGTATATATTTAATATATATATATATAAAAAATATATGGTAATATATATATAAAATATTTATATTTTTTATTTATTTTCTGTTTTGTATATATATATTTTATGTATATATTATCTGTATAAAATTGGGATATCTGGGTATATATATATATATTTATATCTGTATATATATATATATATCTGTATGATTTTTTCTGTATATTTATTATCTGGGATATATATATCTGTATTTTTTTTATCGTATATATATTATATATTTTCTGTAATAATATATTTTATTATATATAATATATCTGTTTTATTTTATTATATATTGTTTTGTTTTATATATATATTGTATATATATATATATTGTGTATATTATTTGTATATCTATATATCTGTGTTTTTAAAATATATATATATCTGTATATAAAATTATATTATATATATATATTGTGTATATATATATATTATATATATATATATCTGTTGTTAAAATATATTGTATATATATATATTTTTATATGTGTATATATATTTTATAATATATCTGTGTATATATTTTATATCGTGTTATATATATCTGTGTTTATATATATATATTCTGTGTTATATATATATATCTGTTGTTTATATATAATCTGTGTATATATATATATTTTATATTTTCTGTGTTTATATCTTATTATCTTGTGTTATAATATATATTATATATTGTGTGTATATATATATATTCTGTGTTATTATTTTAATCTGTGGTTGTTATATATTTTATATATAATCTGTTGTATATATATATCTGTAAGTATTTGATATATATTTATCTGTGTGTTGAAATGGTTATATATATAAAATCGGTGTATAATATATTTTGTGTATATTATATATCGGGAGTTATATATATTCTTTTAAATATATATTATAAATATTATATATATATATCTGGTATATATATATCTGTGGTGTTTTATTATATAAAATATATATTTATATCTGTTTTATATATATTATATCGTGTTTATATATATATATCTGTGTATTATATTTATTTTTTATATATAGTGTATATATATATCTTTGATATTTTAATATATTATTTTATATATAAAATTATTTAATATATATAAAATCTGTGATAATATATATTTATAATTATTAGATTATATCAGTGTATATTAATATATATACTGTGTATATATAAATATCTGTGTGTATATATATATATATCTGTGTAAATATATATATCTCTGTGTATATATATATATATATATATATCTGTGTATATATATATATATATATCTGTGTATATATGTATATATATATCATTCTCTATATATATATATATATATATATATATATATATCACACTCTCTGTGTGTGTGTGTGTATATATATATATATATATATATATATGTATATATCTAGATCTCTCTCTATATATACCGTGTGTATATATATATATATATATATATATATATTTTAAAATATCCATCTAATCTCATATCTATCTATCTATGTAGGTATCTATCGATCGATCAATATATATAGAGAGAGAGAGATAAAGATATCTATTCAGATAGATAAAATATATTTTGTGTGAATATGCTATGTTCATTTGATGAGTGTGTGTACATATGCACTCACATCTCAGTGACCAAACCTTTTGGTTTTTTTTGTCACCCTTCAAGAGTCATAACTTTCATTTTTTGGTCTGCATAGTGGTATGAAGGCTGGTTTAGATGGGGAATTTTTTTCTTTTATGGTGTTTATTGGAATGGGAAAAATTAAAGTTATAATTTAATTGGGCTTTTATGTGGCAACAACAATTATGTGTAACATTTTTTTAAAAATGTTTTATTTGAAAAAATGGAAAAAAGGGAGTTTTAATGAATTTTTTATATTTTTCATGCACTGACAATAATTATGTAATTTGTGCAACACTGAGGAGATCCTGAAAACTTGACCTGTTATTGGGTCTTGAGGACTGGAGAAACACTGGTATAGACGTTCACTTATGCTCTATATATATTCACACGAATATGTCTCTGTGTCAGCCAGTGAAAGCTGCAGCACTGATGCTGTAAGAAGCAGAGGTGACAGAACACTCCAGCTCAGCTGGGAGGAATGAGGCTTTGTGGGAAATGTAGTTTTCATACAGCGCACCTAGCAACTGTAGCTCCGCCCACTAGCCAAGTGAGGAGAAATCTCCAACAAAGCAATAATATGCGATATAACAGCATCTGTAAGTAGCTCACACACTGGATTGTGACGGATAATTACTGCTTCTCTTTAGTGTACCTCCATTATGTGTTCTTTTTTTGGGGGATTCTCACACAACCCCTTTAATGAGGACTGTTGCTCACTGTCCCCACTAGATGGCATTCACGGGCTGTGCTTCAGTTTTGACAAATCAATGACCTCTGTCCATTCAGTGACCAGTCGTTTATGACTAGGAACAGGTCAGAGGCCAGCCGGGTCTGATAAGATGCTGGCCTTCTATCAAGCATCAATGACACTTGTGTATACAGAACTGACCATAAAATGCAATAAAATGGCTGCTTAGCAGATGCAGCCCTAGGTTATATAAACAAGCGATGTAATAGAATAGTCTAAAGGACTTGTGTGATGTTTCACAGACCTATGCTACAAATTCCATTTCCAGAAGAGGAGTGGAGGTCTTAAGCTACAGAAATGGTATACTGACAATATAAGAAATGGCTGAATAACAATACAGAATGCAGTCATTTCTGGTGTACTACATTACAGCTTGTAATTCAAACCTAATGCTTGAATGATGCTTTAGTAATGCTTAAAATTATGCACTTCTAAATACTCCATATTAGTATAAATATATATTTTTCACAACACATCACTACCACCAGGGGGCCACATTACCAATTGGTCAACATAAACCAAGGAGATCCATCAACTGGCACTTCAGCTGCTGTGAAGCCAAAAGGGATGGCTGATGCAAATAGAACGTACAAGTATATATAGTGAATTGCAGCTGTAGCTTAAAATAAAAATATAACTCAAAATATTAATATAATTCCTTTAAATATGTACATGGTTAACTGTTTTAACATTTCTATTTTTAGCTTCTGCTAGAACATATAGCCTGTATGTATATGGCCATTGTCTTATGACAGTGAAAGCAAGAATGTTTTTGAATGGGAGATTATTTTTTTGTACAGATGTTATCTTCTATTTTACTGTAGACAGGGGAATAGTAAAGTCTGTGCTAATGATTGCTGATCAATTTAACGAAAGAAAAAATGCCCAGCCATCGGAAAATGAAAGAGATTAAAAGCGACTCCATGGATGTGTGTTGGCATACTGAAAATGGACAGGGAGAAATCTTCTTTTGTGCACAGAGCATGTAAAAAAAAATGGACATCAAGTGTTAAAACTACAATTTTAATGTTAGTGTGACATACGTACATGACAGTTTTTTCAATATTTATCATCAAAAGGTCAGGCACGTCTTGATGGAGCAATCTGTTCATATACAGAAGAGGAGAAAATGCAGTACTTGAGAGCTGCATATGAGGCTGGGATAAGAAACATTGAGATGGAGTCATCCGTGTTTGCAGCAATGTGCAATATAAGTAATCTGCGAGGTAAAGTCTATTTATTTTAAAACAAAATGTTTAAAAACGGTATTCCCATTACATTGATTAGCTAGAGATAAATAAACAGCCTTGCCAAATATTTCTGTTCTGATTTTGCTACATTTCCTGCATCTTTAGATATGGTTGTCATTTGTCCTGTTAACGCTGAAGATCATGTAGCTGCAGTAGCAGCCACATGGAGCTTAAGGGTATGTTAACACAGCGTGTTGAATCCGTGTGAACATACGCTTTTAGATACGTGTTTGGATCCATCTGTCAGACACCAAACGGACCCAAACACATATCTAATAATGAGCAATGTGATTTTACATTGCCTTTAACTTGAAACACGCATCGGCGTTCACACAAGTGATCGCTGATGTGTGTCTAGTTGCATCTTTCGGATCTGTTCCAAGAATTGACATGTCTATTCTCAGTCTGAAAGAAGCAGCAGGAGCCCTATCTCAAGCTATAGGGTGCGATCCTGCTGCATTCAATACGCATCCAAACACGCAGCTGCGTGTTGGGTCCATTTAGGATCCGATAGACGCTGTGTTTTTGGATGCTGTGTGATCGACCCCAAACACTTAGCCCGTGTTCACACGGCTTATTCCAGCCGTAATTGGGAGCCGGATTGCGCTCGCAATTCCGGCTTGAATAAGGGACGGGTGCGTGGGTGGGGCGGGGGCGCTGCTCGCCGGCCCCATAGACTTGCATTATCCACGGCGCGTATTGGCCGAAGCGGATTCTCCCCCCGGGGGTGGAGGGGGGGCGCGGAATCCACTGTTCTCTATGAGAACTGTGGGTTACCGTAATGCTTTTTTCGACGGATTGGCGCCCTTTCTGCAGCGCAAATCCGGCGCGCAGTACGCGCCAATCCGCGGCGAAATAAGCCGTGTGAATGGCCCCTTACACATTGCTGCTATGAGTAGTTTCCATAGCAGCTTCAGGCCAGGCCAGGTGTGTCATTGTTACCACAATGGCAAAGCAATGATGGGGTGAGTGAAATCCAGAGATGGAAATACCCCTTGAGTTAAGTCAATATTATACAAAAAATTCTCACATTCAACAAGTTACAGAATTATAATGTTTACTTTCTCATTAAAGAGCTGCTCTCAAATTTTCCAGCCATATGAAAAATATAAACAAAAATTTTACTGCGCAGTTTCCTTTGTGATCAGGTAGCCCTAGGTCTTTAAGAGGGCCGGAGACTGCTTGATCACACTGTGAGATACTACAGTATGGTCAGTTATGTTGCCAGTGTGAAATAAACATGCACTAATGGTTCCCCATAATGACAATTACCTATGTTATAAAATTTGTTTTAGTTATGTGCACACAACATTCTGTGACTTTGGCAGGACTATTCAAATGTCCCAAATGAATGAAGAAAAATATGAAAATTTTTACTGTGTATTTTTGTATTTTAGCATAACGCTGTTTTAAAGTGGTAGATGAAGCTTTTAATCACAGTTGAGGCCTATGTATCCTGATGTATACCAGCAGTATGCATGCTAAAAGAACTCCCTTTTACCATATGTTCTGCTATTAAAATCTAAAGCCATGTTGATGTAAACATTGCAAAATTTTGCTAGAACATATGCTAAATGGTCTAAATTTAGCTTGTTTGAAAACTTCAAAGAAAAGAATGTTGAAATAATAGTTTTTGCAATATAAACAGCATGCAAATTTCTACCAAAGGCTATGTTCACACGGCTTCATTGCGGGACGTATTTCGCCCCGCAATTACGCCGTGTGTACGGAGGCGTGGGGGCTGGCAGCCCGCCGGCCTCATGGGCATGTATTATCCACGGCGCATATACACCGTGAATAAGTAGCATGTCACTTCTCTCCACGCTATGAGAACTGTTTGATTCTGTAAGGGACTTGGGACGTATTTCAGCCCGTAATTTCGCGCAGTAGGGCGCGAATTACGGGCTGAAATATGTCCCAAAATAAGAAAACCTAACGAAAGCCTCACGTTAAGTCCACACGGCACACAAAAACGGTCGGATTTTCGTCGGTTTTAGTAGTTTGAAACTGCTGAAAATCTGACCATTTATCGACCCCTTAGACTTTAATAGGAAAAATGACCTGTAGTCTATACAGGTAGTTTTTTTTTCAGCTTGTTTTCTAGTGACGGCAGATTTAGGAACATGTTGCTAAATCCGCCGGCATTTTGATGTTGGTTTCCTGTACATTCAATTGTACGGGCCGACAGCAAAAAAAGAAAACTGACTGTGGTTTTGGCGAAAACAGTGACAAAAACCATGGTCGTGCATCGGACAAAAAGCCGTCGGCTTTCCAACGGTTCTTGTCCTATGCGGTGTGTTTGCAGCCTGACACTACCTAAATAATAAACTAAAGAGAACTTGTCAGGTAATTTATGCTTCCCTATCTGAGAGCAGGATATAATAGAAGAGAAGCTAAACTCTGTGATATATAGATTTGTGACTTGAAGCTGAATTTCTGAGCAAAAAGCAGCATAAATACTGACAGGACTCAGAAAGAAAGTTAGTCCTTACTACCATGCCGACATACACTGATTGATAGCCTTGTGTTTACACACAGTACAAGGAAAGCTGCTGCTGTTGAGCTTGCATTTTTTTGTTTTTGCCTGTGACTGTAAGGCACAAATGCATTCACACAATGTATTTGTGGGGTGTACTTCAGCATGTAATTGCCCCACAATGCGTCCAAAGTGCGCCCCAGAAATATGGTAAAATCAAAGCACTCATTGAGTGCAGTTATAAGCCAACGTATTACCTACAGTATGCACCCATAAAAAGAAGTGACTTTTTTTGAGTGCTTACTAGTGTTGAGCGATTTTTATCGACAAAGTTGAAATCGGCAAGGTTTTTGTGGTGATCGAAATTTTCAGATCATGCGATAAATTTAAAGGGTTAAATCTGTGCATCATCTTTTTAAGATCGCGCCATTTTCGGCGCTTCCTGTAATTTTGGCGGCCAGCAAATCAGATTACAGAATAGAGCGGGTGAGATTTTGTGTGCGACGTCATGACAGGGATGTGTATGGTTGCGATTGGCTGGAAAAATCACATGACCTCGTTTAATAAAACAGCGGGTTTCCCGTTCAGCCTTAGTTTTCTCTCAGCGTCTCATAGGAATTAGGGATGCGCCAAACAGCTCCGCGAAATTAGTCTATTTCTGCACAGAGGGAAAACCCCTACTATTAGCTGAATCCTTCCAATTTTGTTAGATTAGAGATTTGAAGATTTTATGTAGTTAGCTAGAGGAATTTTAAAGCAGCATCTACCGCTGTAAAGTCACAGGGGGAGCGCGGGGAGAGGGGGGGCCCGGGGCGAACACAGACAAGCTCTATCTATAAAGGGAAAACTGGATAAAAATTCACAAGACTTAGTGTAGACATTGCACTGCAATATCTTTATTATTAACAGTTTGCTATTGAAATATTTCCTGGATATTGGGCAGCCTGAACTTATATTGGGATAACATCATTTCTAGTACGTGAGGTCTCTTTGTTAGGTGCAAAACTCCACTTTTATTATCAGTATACATTTCAGATAGGTGTTCATTTTCCCAATTTTACCCATTCCACCTGTGTTGATATATCCACCTTGCAGTTAAATTACAATCCAGCAATCTTGTAGTCACACAGGTTGTTTGTTGCCAAAAATACCGTGTATCATACGAAACATAACAGTTACGTGTTTTTGGAGTTTTGCGCACCCAGCTTTGTTCATTGACGCGGGCATCCACGTAAATCTTAAAACAGCAATTCTATAGTCACCACAGGTGAATTAAAAGGTTAAAAGGTGCAAAAAATACCATGTATTATACGAAAACTTTAAACAGATAAAAGTTTTTTGACTTTTGCGCACCCAGCTTTGTCATTGACGCAGCATCCACGTAAATCTTAAAACAGCAATTCTATAGTCCCCAAACAGGTGAATTGAAAGGTGCAAAAAATACCGTGTATTATACGAAAACATAACAGATATGTGTTTTTTTGAAACTTTTCCCCAGTCCAGTTTTGTTGATGGGACACCTTGCAGTTAAATTTGAATCCAGCAATTTTTGTTTTGATTAGAGGGATTTGAGAATAGCTGTGATTTGCTGTCTTTTAATAAGAGACTTTCCAAAACGATTCCATACCTTTCCATACTGCATCTAGCAGTCTTACCTCCTCGTCCTCCCAGTCACGGCCACAAATGTCGTCATCAGCATCGTCAGCATGGATCATGCGGGTTTTGGGGTCTGCTGTGGTCCAGGACAGGTATTAGTCAATGTCCAGTGAACCTAAAATGGGTGGTGAAAGACTCCTTTTTCCGGAAATTTTTTTAAATGTGGGGGTCATGCAGGTTTGGGGCTCATGCTGTGGCCAGAACAGGTTTTGTCAATGTCCAGTGAAACTAAAATGTTTGTTTAAAGTCTCATTTTTCCAGCACTTTTTAATCTGGGGTCTTGCAGGTTTGGGGCTCATGCTGTGGCCCAGGACAGGTATAGTCAATGTCCAGTGAAACTAAAATGGTGGTTGAAAGACTCCTTTTTCCGGCACTTTTTAAATGTGGGGTAAATGCAGGTTTGGGGCTCATGCTGGGGCCCCGGGGACAGGTATAGTCAATGTCCAGTTCAACTAAAATGGTGGTTGAAAGACTCCTTTTTCCCGGGGCACTTTTAAATGTGGGGGTCATGCGGTTTGGGGCTCATGCTGGGGGCCAGGACAGGTTATAGTCAATGTCCAGTTCAACTAAAATGGTGGTTGAAAGACTCCTTTTTCCGGCACTTTTTAATCTGGGGTCATGCAGGTTTGGGGCTCATGCTGTGGCCAGGAAGGTTATGTCAATGCCCCAGTGAATCTAAAATGGTGGTTGAAAGACTCCTTTTTCTGGCACTTTTAAATCTGGGGGTCATGCAGGTTTGGGGCTCATGCTGCGTTCCAGGACAGGGATATTCAATGTCCAGTGAAACTAAAATGGTGGTTCAAATCATACTGCCTTCTGGCACTTTTTAATTTGTGGGTGATGCAGGTTTAAGGGTCATGCTGTGGTACAAGACAGGGATAGTGAATGGTGTGTGTTTTTTTTTCTGTGGCTTTTATAACCTAAGTGTGTTGCCTAAGATGTAGCACGTACTGTTGTGACTGTTGTGGATGTTAATTCCAGCTTCTCCAGTCCTGTTTGGGTGTAAGAATGAAGGTGTTGTTGCTCTCCCATAGACTTTAATGGTCATCGCTCATAATCAATGCTCACTATCGAAAAACCTTATTGATGATGGCCGACTATCGACTATCGCCCGATGTCGATAGCCAACGTAATCGCTCAACACTAGTGCTTACGTGTCGGGGATTACTGAAATGAATAGGAGGCCGGGCCATAGCGCTCTTGAAAGTAAGCATGTACTATCAACAGCAAGCGCAAATACGCTGTGTGAACTTGCCCTAATGGTCAATATAATTAAACAATGATGCATATTTGCTTAAAAAGTGAGCTAAAAGAGAATTATGTCATTGCAGCTGCGGTGGTTTGTGTCACACTTTTGAATCGCTTGGATGGAGACCAGATAAACAGTTCTCATGATGTCCTGGTTGAGTATCAACAAAGACCTCAGAAGTTGGTTGGATACTTTATAAAAAAGCGCATGTCTCAGGTTTAAGTCTAGACTATGATTATCACATTGTGTTAGATTGTAATGGGCAGGATATTTTGTACAGCTATATGTACATTTTACACACCTTACTATATGATTCTGTTTAAATGCAGTGTACACTTTTGCAATTATTTTTAGGGCTCTAAAGTAATAGATGAAGCAGTTTTACAAAATGTAATGTTTTGTGTCTGTAGCTCTAGTGCAGACTTATGTGACTCCATGACTACAAACCCTATGTCATGTGTTACTACTTTCCATTGGGCTTTGTCTTCTTACTAATTTACAGAGTATTCTGACAGTGGAAGGGAAAACACATGAATGGAGGATCTGTCCATATATTGAGTTTGTTTGTGGTATTTAACTGTAAAGAGACATGGATCTGCAAAGGAGCTTTATACACAAAAATGTGATTTTTGTGTATAAAAAATATTTTGAACACTTCTGTTACCAAGACAATTCTTGTACATTTAAAAAAAAAAAAAAAATCGAAGTCTCTGGTTTTTAACCCCTTAATGCTGTAAGATACATATTTCTATCATGAGTGGGGGAACTTGCTGCTCCATATCAGATATGATGTATAGTTTATTACGATCCACTACTTCCATTGTACCTTCAGGATCAACTGCAGGAACACAGCTAATACACATAGCTGAGTTCCTACTTCAACTTTCAGTTTAACCTCAAATGTCGTGATCCGTTGTAACTGTGGTATGTAGGTAGTTACACAGAGGGAAAGGGTTCCCTTTCTTAGCTCATTGCCAGCCTTGCAGTGGGATGTCATGAAAAGGTCCAACGGTTTGTCATGGAAGCCAGGGGCCTGATGAAGGCCGACATCTGCCATCAAGACGCATCTATTAGGCCCTATTCAGTCCTCATAGGATGATGGTCAGCATTCAGCATAATACACCATAGTGTATAGTCAACTCCTATAGTGGACGGGAAGAAAAATATAAAAGTTAAAAAAATGTTAAGCAAACTATTATAAAAAGAAAAAAAATGTTTTTAGGTTTTCTCCTTTTTTTACTTTGTTTTATGTAAAAAAAAAAATGAAAAAAACATTTATCTGCCAGGCTAAAATATGCGTATACTACCTCAAGTATAGTGTGCAATGTAACATACATGTGATATGATTATATTTACTCCTTACTACTTACATCATTTCATATTTTACAGTGCTTTATCTTCTACAATAAAATTCCTATAGGATTTAACCAGAGCAGTGAAATATATATATATATATATATATATATATATGGCAAAATTGTTGTTTTTCCTGTTAATTCTAACTCGCAAATAAAACAGAACAAAAAGTGGTCAAGAAGTTGTATGTACACCAAAATGGTACCAATGAAAACTATAGCTCATTCTAACGTGCAAAAGTAGTAAGATAAACTATAGAAATTTGGTATCTTAGTACTTGTAAAGTGAATACATTTGCGATGACTGCTGTAAGAGCTAAACGCCCCAAAAATTAGAACATTAAGATAAAAAACATTGCAGACATGTTTTTTTTTCTCCTATATTCCTCAATTTCCCCACCACCCAAAAGAAATCTGCCATTATACTGCTAAGTAGACAAAACCATTAAAACCTTACAGTTTATAATGGACCGATAGAAAAAAAAGACACAGACTTGTTTTTTCATTCAGAAATCCCAATATAGCTGTGTACTTAAGGGAGATGATATGATACTAAGATCAAAGCACTAATTGTCTAGCCACTGCAAGCATTTTTAATTTATGATGTATTAGTCCTTGGCAGTGAAAGGGTTAATCAAGACTAATTAAGAAAAAAATCAAAACTGTACATATCCTTCTTCATTATCCAGGATCTGGCTTGTTATGTACACTGAAATGATGACTACACTGTATGTAATCCATCTGCAGTAGTTTTCACTGTATTCATTGCTTTGTTTTAATATTTGTTTGTAGTTATTTAAAATATATATACAGTATATATTTACCGGTATATTCTCTATTTCACCATGATTTGACAGTAATTCCAATTTCTCACATTGTATATAAGGTTTATAATTTATACTGTATATCTCAAGAGACTTCTAACTAATTTATCACAATTACTAATAAAAAAATATTTTATTTTAGAACTATTTATTGGTATTGTTGAATTTGTCATAAAATTATAAATCAAGCATTGAAATACATAACAAAAATACTTAATCACTGTAATACTTAAGTAGTATTTTACAAATAAAATATGTTTCCTGTCTGTTTTGACATTGCTTTATTAAAAAAAATCATCTCTTTTTTCATTTGAAAAGATATATTTTCAACAGGTTGCGGTTAAATTGAACATTATTTACTAGTAAAAGGGTTTTAAGTTTTCATTGTAAAATGGACAGTTATACACAGTTGTGCACAATCTTATTTAATTCCTAACCGTTTTCAACATCTTGGTTTACTGTCATTTAATAACAAAAACCTTTACTATTTACTTACACTGTCCTGGTTATGTGATGATCATATGTATGCATGGTTTACACAATTATCAGAGTTCTCCAGTATAAAGGTATGTCTACACGCCATGGTTTTACTGTCGGATTTTGACACTGATTTCGGATTTGAAAACAGTCAAAATCTGACTGTAATACCATCTGTGTAGACCTCAATAGAAAATCCAAGCTGTAGTCTACACAGCTCACATTTTCTGAGGTGAGATTTCTAAATCGACTGTGTTGAAAAAACTTGGAATATGTTTAATAATCCATTATATATTACTCAGAAAACAGCAGATTAAAGAACTTTGAAAAGCTGAGAGTGGAATTCAACCTAATAGGCTCGCAATTATTTCAATGTATGCTGGTTAAGTCATTTTGCTCCAACAGTCTAAAAGATATCTCTAATTAGAAGGTCAAAGGCCATTGTGATGATTTAATAAGAGAGGCTCCACACTAGGAGTCACAATATTGTATTCCCTGATTAGGGATCAATATATTAGTAAACATCAGTGACAGAAATTTGCTCCATGGTGACAATGGCTTAAGAAAACTTTATAATGCACCCCATCTCCTAGAGGGCTGGCAGATAGTGTGGTGACATTTCATAAATGAGAGGTGGAGGGAAACACACTTCAAGCTGATTCATGCTGCTATATATACATTTGACATTCTGGCTTCTGCCAGCTCTATTGATAGAATAATCACTGTCCTAAATGTAAGAAACAGGGTACGGACTTATATCACAGTCTGTGGCTCTGTGAAAGAGTACAACCGTATTTGAAACTAGTAGTGTCGTACGTCATTAAAATGTGAAGGGGATCTCTCCAACTTTCGTCATGGCTCTTAATATTTCATTACTTTAAAGGTTTGGAAGAGTGGGGTGAGACGTCATGTGGGGTGAGGTGTTACATGTGGCATCGCCTTTTAGTACATATTTTACTGGTCATGACCAAGAGGTGTCTGTCAAAAAACTGGTTAGAAACAGAGTTGCCGTCTCTTGAAATTCTGCCCTTGATGACCAAACCCTACTTGTTTTCACATAAGATAAGGACTAAATGCCATCAGGAGAAAGCACTAACCAGTTCTTTAAGAGTTGGAGGCTCTTCATACTGCAGCATTTCATGCAAGAAAAAAATCAATGAGTTTGCAATATACCAAATGGTATTTAACAGAAGACCTAAAGGGTAGCCTGAGAAGGTTAAAACTGTCAGTCTGAGATCTGGAAGAGGGGGGCACATTATCTTATATCTCAATGAGGTGCATTACCTGTTTGATTGTGATGCTGGTTTTGAGAGGACGGAGGCAAGTACAGTGCCTTGCGAAAGTATTCGGCCCCCTTGAACTTTTCACCTTTTGCCACATTTCAGGCTTCAAACATAAAGATATAAAATTTTAATTTTTTTGTTAAGAATCAACAACAAGTGGGACACCATTGTGAAGTGCAACGATATTTATTGGATATTTTTAACTTTTGTAAAGAATAAAAAACTGAAAAGTGGGGCATGCAAAATTATTCGGCCCCCTTAAGTTAATACTTTGTAGTGCCACCTTTGCTGCGATTACAGCTACAAGTCACATGGGGTATGTCTCTACCAGTTTTGCACATCGAGAGACTGAAATTCTTGCCCATTCTTCCCTGGAAAACAGCTCGAGCTCAGTGAGGTTGGATGGAGAGCGTTTGTGAACAGCAGTTTTCAGCTATTTCCACAGATTCTTGATTAGATTCAGGTCTGGACTTCGCCTTGGCCATTCTAACACCTGGATACATTTATTTGTGAACCTTCCATTGTAGATTTTGCTTTATGTTTGGGGTCATTGTCTTGTTGGAAGATAAATCTCCATCCCAGTCTCAGGTCTTTTGCAGACTCCAACAGGTTTTCTTCCAGAATGGTCCTGTATTTGGTTCCATCCATCTTCCCATCAATTGTAACCATCTTCCCTGTCCCTGCTGAAGAACAGCAGGCCCAAACCATGATGCTACCACCACCATGTTTGAGAGTGGGGATGGTGTGTTCAGGGTGATGAGCTGTGTTGCTTTAACGCCAAACATATCGTTTTGCATTGTGGCCAAAAAGTTTGATTTTGGTTTAATCTAAACAGAGCACCTTCTCCCACATGTTTGGTGTCTCCCAGGTGGCTTGAGGCAAACTTTAAACGAGACTTTTTATGGGTATCTTTGAGAAATGGCTTTCTTCTTGCCACTCTTCCATAAAGGCCGATTTGTGCATTGTACGACTGATTGCTGTCCTATGGACAGGCTCTCCCACCTCAGCTGTAGATCATTTCCCCAGTTCATCCAGGGGAAAATCATGGGCCCATTTGGGCCTGCATCTCTGATCAGTCTTTTTCTTTTTTTAAAAGGAAATTTTAGAGAGAGGGCCGGGTCTTGGTAGTTTTTGCAGTGGCCCTTTTTACACCCCCCATTTCAATATTTTGCTTGCACAGTGCTCCTTGGGAAGTTTAAATTTTTGGGAAATTTTTTTTTGTACCCCAAATCAGGCTTTAAATTTTCTCCCCAACAGTATCAGGGACCTGCCTGGTGTTTTTTCCTTTTGGGGCCCCCATGTTTTCCTCCCCTCCCGCTTTAAATAGAACCCGAGACTATCCCCGGTACAGGTGTTTTTATACGGAGATTTTGAATTAAACACAGTTGGATTATTTTTACCCTTTCATCAGTTTTGGGAAACAAAAATGGATCTTTCAAGATCCTCAAAAAAAAAAAAAAAAAAAACTTCTGAAGTGTTTTTGGGCTGCACTTTTTTAAAAAAGTTTAAAATACCCAAAAAATTTTCTTTCCCAAACGGGGGCGGGGCCTGACCAGGAGCCTGAAAAACCACTCCACAAGGGCCCCCGTGGTTTCCCTCCTTAAAAACGGGCTGGCAACCTGCTTGTTTATGGGAAAGCTTCCAAAAAGAAAGGTTTCCCATGCTCCCCCCGCACCCCCCTCGCCCCAGGGGACATTGGAGTTTTTTTTTCCCCCCGGCATCCCTAAAATTTTCCCCCCGGGCCCGGGGGACTGAAAGGGGGGACGTGGGGAAAATGGGGGCGGCCCCTTCCCTGCCCGGACCCCCCGGGGTGACACGCTGCGGCCACAACATCGCGGGCCCTGCTCGGACTTACCGACCCGCCCTGCCCCCACGTGGGCAGACCCCCAGAAACCCCTCCGGCCCCTTTCCCAAAGGGGGGACCCCCGGGGCAACTTTTAAAAGGGCCCCCCTTTTCTGGGTGGCTCATTTTTAAGATGGCCCGGCACCCTACAACCTCCCCCCCCTCCCTTTCCTCAAAAGCGGGGAACCCCCCGCCCGTCGGGGGCTCACAAACAGAGGGAAAACCTCCTTTTCCCCCCTGGGGCCGGCCCCCAGCGCTGAAGGGCCCTCAAACCCCGGCCCCTTTCACACTAACAGTCGGGACCGGCCGAAGTTTCTTTGACCCAGGCTTCCCCTCCAGCTGCACCCACCCAACAAGGGAAAACGGGGGCGGGGGGCCGGGGGGGGAAAAACACTCCTCCCAAACATCATTTGAGGACTGCCCCCCCCTCCCCCCTTTAAAAGGGGAGTCCCCCTCCCAACCCACAAAATTTGACAGGAAACTCTTTTTGCCCCCCCGATATGGGGACTTTATGGGACGCCCGGGGCCCAAACCCCCATCAGACCCCCGGGCCCCCCACCAAAATGTCTCCCCCGGGGGGCGTCCAACTTTGGGCCCCCCCGGGTACCTCTGTTTTCAAGGGCCCCCCCTCAGTTCAAATTTTCCCCCCTCCTCTCCCCGGGATCGCCCCGGCCCCAACTGGGACCTCCACCTCCGGGTTTTTTGGAGAAATCCCTCTCCCTTTGCAAAAAGCCATATTGCCTTCTCACTGCCCGCTTCATCTATGGGCCCCGGCTTCACCACCCAAGAATGGCATGCGCCAATTAGTAACATCCCCCAAAACCGTCGCCTCATTGGGTCCAGGGGAATTCGCCCTTGGGATGGTCACACCCCAGAGCCCCCCCTACCGTGTTCCCAAAAAAAATACCGGGGTGGGTCCCTTGGAAAAATCTCATGGGGGACAAATTGCCGTTAATTGCCGACCATGGGTCATTTCTGGGGGCCCTTTCCCCGCAGTCTAACTTTCACTTCCTCCAGAGAAAAACTTCCCAGTTTGGAGGATAAAAATTGGGTCCCCCCTTGCTGTTTTTACGCCAATTTTCCCCCAATCACTGTTTTCCAATCGGATATGACCCAGATTAGCCCCGGCAAAATTGTTGCTAATGTACAAAAAAAATTTTGCCCCCTTTCCGGACGGAGTTGTCCCCTCCCCCCCTCTTCCAAATTTTACCTCTTTGGGATCAGCCCCAGGAATCTCAACACCCCCAAAAAACAAGTTTTTACAATCTAATACGGGCCAACAGGCTAGTAAAGATCTTTGCCCTTAAAGCAGCAGCTGGCCCCGATTTAAAGGAAAACAAAGTCGACGCAATAAAAACCGATCAGAGGGCTTCCTGAATCGGGGGGCCCCAGGGGAGTTTTAAACCCTGTGCCCCCACCACCATTTTAAACGATCTCCGGAACAAACCTCCAATACCTACATAGAAATGGACAGGGCCCACCGGGCATTGCGCCCCCCTACCCCCTGGATCCCAAGCCCACCCCGGGGCGTCACCTGCAGGGTTCATTTTTTTTTCAATTAAAGGGGGGACATCCTGAACAAGCCGCAAACGACAAATTTATCAGAAATAAAAGGCGACCCCGGGTTTCAAGATCTTTTTTTAGGCAACCAAATTTGGCTCAAAGGGCCAAACCCAAAAAACCCCTCCCGGCAATACTCAGGGAACGGAACATTTCCTTTTCCGTTGGGGCCTTTCCCCCTTTGCCTTTACCCGGTCCGGGTTGGTTTAAAAAAAAAACTGTCGATTTCCCCCCCCCGGACGATTTTTCCCCTTTCCCTTTTTACAGGGGGCTGAATATCCAGAAAAATTTCTTTTCCACCCCGGCCCCCCTTCAATGGGCCCCCCTGCTTTAAATAACGGGCCCCCCTGGGGGCAACTGCGAGGGGGAAACGGCCCCGTCTCATTTACACTGACCCCCTTTCCCCTTCCCACCCTGCCTGACCCCAAAGGGGGGCCACCCTGAAATTGGGTTTGGTATCCCACTGAGGAAGTATAAATTTTGATTTTTGGTATTTTCCCCCTGCTTATTCCCTGTTTCTCCCCCTAGATGGGTTGGTTTGCCCCCCCCAAAAGTGGAGGGTTACCCTTTTTTCACTCTGCTTCTCGGTGGGAGGAAAGCTGTATTTTTTGGGAAATTTCCGATTTCCCTAGCGAGCCTCCCTTTTTGCGCTACTCGCCCGAGAGGGCATCCCCATTGGTGAATAAAGCTTCCCCCCTTCTATTTTTTTCATGCTCCGGAGGATTTTTCTGGAATTTTTGAACTATTATGTTTTGTACCTATTTTGGGTTTTCTTCCCTGTGACGGAGAAATTTTTTTTCTTTAAAACCCCTTTTTTCCCCCCCCACTAGAAGTGTCCTTTTTAACTTCCAGAAACCCCTTTTAAATTTTTCTTTTGTGGGGGCCCTTGCCGCTGAAGGGTGCCCCCTCCCACGGCGAATTTTGTCCTTTTCCCCTAATCTCTTTTGGTTTTGGAAAGGTCCCGGGAAATTCCCAAAATTAATTTCCCCTTGCTTGGGAAAAGACGAAATTTTGGGTTTTTTCTAGATGTTCTTCATTGCCCTGAAAAAAGGTACTTTGGCCTTCCAGAAACAGTCAAATTTTTTATTAAGCTGGGGGGCTTCGGACAAATTTTTATGCCCGGGAAAAGTTTTTCCCTCCCTTTCTCCCCCCCCCCCATCTTTTTTTTTCACGAAAAACATTTTTTTCACTGCCAGCCTTCCTTGCTTTTTCCCCTTTAAATTTGATTTTTTTCCCGAGGGGCGGGGCCCACGGGGGGAAGTCGCCCCCTCGCTTTCTTTTCTCTCTTAAAACCCCCCAAATCGGTTTTTTGGTTCCCCCATAGGAGCTTCTTTGTAAGCCTAGGGATACTGACTTTCGTAGTCCGGGAGTTTAGTCCCCCGCCGCAGGCCCTTTTTTTCACCCGCTTTAGGGGCCCTACGTTTTCCCCTTTCCCCCCCCCTTCTCCCCCCCTCCTTCCCCCCACGGGGGGTGCGGGTACTCCCCTTTCTGAAAATTTGGCCCCGGGCCTAACGGTAGTCCCCCTAATTCAAATTTCTAAGGGGGTTTAAAAACCCCCCAAAAGAAGCCCCGGTGCTATATCCAAATTCCATAAGAAAAAAGCTTTAAATTGTCCCTTTTTTCCAAAGAGACCCCAAATTAAAAAAGGGCCGCTCCCCGTTCGGGGTAACAAATATTATTTTCCCAAAAAATTTTTGTGCCAACAACCGCCAAAATTTCCCGATCCAGGGAGTGGCCATCGCTATACTAGGGCGTTAGGCACCCCGGTTCGGGATTGGGCCCAAGGGGGACCCTTTGGCCCGATATCTCAAATTTTTTTCTATTTTGATTGAGGGGGCATGCGTTCACCCCTTTGTTAATGTTAAAGCTCCCCAAAACCCGGGGCATTTTGGGCTTTTTTCCCAAAATTGGCAATGTTTGTCGCCAATTTTGTGAAAGGGGTTAGGATTGTGTTAGGTGGGGGGGGTTTCAATCTTACTCTTGATCCGACTCCGGATAACCTCCACAGGGGAAGTCAAACCCCCTTTTGTACCGCACTATTTAAAAAGATTAGGAAGATTTTAAAAACTTCCCAAATATGTTACGCATGCGTAAAAAGCAAAAACCCGGGAATAAAAGATTAATCCTTCTACTCACCCCACATAATTCCTATATGGCATCGATATCAATTTATCTTTCCCCCAGCCCCTCCCCTGGTTTTCTTTCCCCCCTGGATAGGTAAAATAATTTTTTCAGATCCTTTCTCCGGTCTAAATGTAAATTTTCCGTTCCCCTTTTCCTCGAAACCGGTGGTCCTGGCCCCTTAAAAGATCTTTTACTTTTTTGGGAAAATGTTAAAGTGTGGCCGATTTTTATAAAAAAAAACCACGAATATTTTTCACTTTTATCCTTTTTCAAAGAAAACCTCTTTCCCCGGGAAATTAACAAAATGGGAAGCTCTTAAGGGTGGCTCAGGGGGTACCTTTTAAAAAAAAAAAACAAACACGGAAACAGATTAAAAGGGGGACAGGGCCCCCAAAAATAAAGGCTGCTCTACAGATAAATGGGGGAATCTTGAGGGTGCTCTTAAAAAGGCCTTCTATCCCCCCCCGTTTCTGGCTGAACTTCTTGTAGCGAGATTGGAGGTCAAACGTCTCCCTTGAAAAATTTTCCCGGCGGCCCCTACCCCGCAAGTAGGCCCTAGTAAGGGTTTTTCGAGTTTGGGAAAAAAAACTGGTCGCATGTTTGGGACGTGCCTCCGTCAACAAATTAGGGGGGTCCCAATTCCCCGCATTAAGAAAAGGGGGAGGGCCCTATGGGGCATAACCCCCGAA
The DNA here is from genome assembly GCA_025379985.1 of Phyllomedusa bahiana. Classification (NCBI taxonomy): domain Eukaryota; kingdom Metazoa; phylum Chordata; class Amphibia; order Anura; family Hylidae; genus Phyllomedusa; species Phyllomedusa bahiana. Next base: position 116,852 of record JAODAL010005911.1, on the reverse strand, counting down.
ATTAAAACGGGTTTCCATTTTTTTTACTCAGACTCTATAATCTTCAAACCCCCTCCCCGCCCCAGTGAATTAAACCAGTCAGAATTTCACCCCTCCGTCTCCTGAGTTCCCGTCCTCTCCCGACTTTGGAAAAAGGGCCCCCTTTCTTTGCGGGAAATTTTCCCCATTTATAAAAAACCCCTTCCCGGGGAAAAAGAGCCCCGGGGCCCCGGGCGGATTTACGAAGTAAGTTTTTACAAGGGCTTTCCCGGACCTTTTCCTCTCCCAAAATTTAAAATTGGAAATGTTTTTAAATTCCCTCTCCATGGCTTTCCCCCTTTTTTGGGCCCCAAACTACACTGGGCCCCCTGACGCGGGGTTTTCCCCAAAAAACCGGGGAAAGGAAACCCCCCCCCTGCGGCAGTTATCGCCCCAAACCCTTTTGTTGAAACCCTCCCATTTAAAAAATAACCTCTAAATTTTTCACAAACAGATTTTAACCCCAAAATTTCCCCACCTGGTTTCACCCGGGTCGGGGGGGTTCCCTCCCGGGAGGGGGCCCGCGACAACACCCTAAAGACACTCGATTTTATGCCTATGCCCCCTTTTGCGCCCGGGTTCCCCCAAAAAGGGCCCGGGCCCTGGGTGCCGAGAAGGGGGTTCGCCCCAAATTTTCCTGGTCTTCCTTCGGCTTCCCCTTTGGCGTCTGGGGATGGGACCCCCTTTTTGTTTCTAGGTTTTAAGGGCCCCTTTTTAACCCCCGCAGCTCAAACTTAAAATTAAATTTGGGTTCCCTTAAACTGACCCCTTTAGTATTCATAATGGTACTCGCAGGGATGCCCCCCCCTCACCTTTTTTAAATGTTTCTGGTGATTTTAAATCCTGATGGCCGCTAATTTTGTTCTTAACCCGGACATCAAGGAGTTGGGGTCGGGGGCCAAGAAAAAATAAGTTTTTCCCGTTTCGCTTACCACTCTTTGGGCACTTTAAAACTCCTTTTACCTCTTTTGCCGGCCCCTGATGGCCGACTGGAGCGGGTTCGGTCTTGGGCCAAATTTTAAGTCCCAAAATCTCAAATCCGAAGCACTGGGGATCAAACCCCCCAATTTCCGTTTTCAAATTTTCTTAAAATCCCTTTTATCCATTTTGCCCGGGCCCCAAGGGGGTCCCTTTCTTATTAGGATTAAAAATTTCCCAAAAGGGCCTTTTAAAACCCCTTCCCGCTCAAAATTTTGAACCGCTACTTTGGAAAATTTTCCCTCGGACCTAGAGGGGTGGGGGGGAGGGAGTTTTCCCTTTGGGTTTTTGGGAGAGAAATATTCGGAGATAAACCCTTCTACCCCCGCTTACTCCCAAATTAGTTTCAGAAAAATCCCGGGACACATTCCTAACTCCTTTTTTGGGAGAGGATTAAAGCCCTTTTAAAGGGCCCTTTTTTTTTGGGGCCAAATTGGGCCGCCCGGGGCTTATAGTGTTTTTTAAATAGACATAAGAGTGCGGGGGGTCTGGGTCCCCCCAGATTGTTAAAAAAATACTATATGGGGGCCCCGCATATTCTAGAAAAATTTTTTGATCTGGGGGTGCCCGGGGCCACAAAATGGGGTCCAACTGGCGGGTTTCCATATTCCCCCTGACCCTGGCATTTCCCCCCCCTGGAACGGAAACCCGTTCCTCTAGGGAGGAAAAACCCCTCTTTTCCCTTTACCCCGTATTTACCCCCCCAAAAACGATTGTGACATATAGGCTCTCTTAAAAAACTCATAAAAAAGAAACTGGGGCCTTTTTTTCCAATTATTGGAAAAATCCCATTTTCCCCCCAGGTCTTTAAAAGTTCCTTTTTTTTTTGGGGGTTCTAAGCGAATCCATTGCGACTATTTTAATCTGAAAACTTTGGGCCCCCCTATTATCCCTTTTTTATTCTCTCCCCCCCGGAAGTTTTCCCGGGAGCCCGCTTTCGTTTTTTCAATATTCCCAATTTTCCCAAAAAAATTTTTTGGGCCCCAAAAAGGGGTGCAAAATTGGGCTTACCAGACCTCTTTTGTCCTTTTTTTCAACTATGTTTTTTTACCTGCCCCTCCTAAGGGACACTATCTCCCTTATTTACAAAACGCTATCTGCTACTCATAAAGGTACTCTCCCTTCTTATTTTAAAGCTTGGGAAGGGGGAACTAGGCAAAAACCTTTTCGCAAGATCGGTGGCACCGGGGCTTTAAAACCCCTTAACCCCCAGACAAATCATAGCCCCAAAAACAAAAAGAAACGAGCTTCAAAGTTCCCCCTTTTTCGGGTTTGGGAAAAGGGGTTCCCCCATTAATTCATCAATGGTTCCCCTTCAGTGCCGGATCTCTGCTGGAAAATGGGGGAAAAAATGGGAAATATTTTTTTGCATATATGGTGGAGCTGGGCCCAGCCTTGAAAAGGGTTCTGGGATGATGTTTATGACATTATTTTGAGAGTAACCCGGAACCCGAGTTTTCCCAGAGGAAACCCCGAGGGGGCCCTTTTTTTTAGGGCCGATATGCCCATGTTCCACCCCATAAATGCTCATTGGGGCGCCTTTTCTGCAGGGCCCCCCAAGACGGTCATCCCGACACGGAATCCCCCCGACCCCCCCCACCATAGCGGAGTGGAAAATTTTGGAGGTAACCCTTTCATTTGCCCCCATGGAGGACTTTTTTGGGGGACCTCTGGGCCAGCAAGTACGACAATGGCCGAAAACGTTTGGGCCCCTTTTTGGGTCTCTTTCCCCCCCTCCCGGTATTTCTACTTTCTGATTTTAAAAGGCCCCAGGGGTGGTAGCCATTGGGGTTTTCCTGCTTTTCATTTTTCCCCCAGCGCCTTTTTGGACGACCCAGTGTTTAGTCACCTGGGTCTCTGCAACCCCTTGTATAATTCCCCGCCCCCAATAAATTTCCCTTCCCCCTTTCTCTTTCCCCCTTTTTTTTTTCGATTGTTTTCCCCTCCTTTTTTTCAATTTAATTAAAAATTTTTATTCCCTTTTTTGAGTTTTTTGAAAGGGGGCCCTTTGGCCCCCCCTTAAAAGTTTTTTTTGGAACATCCCTTCCCCTTTTCCCCTTCTTTATAAATCCATTTCTGATTTAAATCGATACCTTTTTGGAATACCGTATTGTTTTTTATCAGATAAATGTTTTGATTTAAAAAATTACGAAAATTTTAATTTTTTTAAAAACGTGATTTTGTATACTAAGCTTAAACCCGCTTTTTATAAATTTTTACAGTTGAACTCTCTCGGGCTCTGTGTTTTTTTTGCATACCTGTATTTATTCCATTTTTTTAATAAAGCGTTTTTAAAAAATTAAAAAAAAAAAAAAAAAAATTTTGTTCCACCCTTTAAAAATTGTTCCCACTTGTTGTTTATTCCAAAAAAATAAAAATTTTTTGAAACTTTTTATTTGAAGCCTGAAATGTGGGGAAAAAAGGTTTAAAAGTTTAAGGGGGCCAAATTTCTTTTGCAAGGGATTGTAAACAGAAAAATACTTGTGGGAGTGTTTTTAAATGCGATTTTGTTTGTTTTTTAAATTTTCTTTTCATATTATGTTTTACAATTTACCTTACATAAAGTGTTTCACTGGGGCCCAAAAGGTTCCCTTTCTTGAGAAATCCCAGAAAACCCCTTTAAAAACTTCCCAATCCAAATTTTTTCATGTGAATTTTAAAAAAAAGTGCACATATAAAATGTTTTGGGGAATTTTTTATTTCTAAAAAGGGAAAATGACAAACACAATCTGTTACTTTGAAAAGTTTACTGTATCTTTGTGCAATTATGTCATTAAAATTTTTAAAAAGAAATGGCGGATTAGTAAACTAGTCAATTTAATGAGATGGCCAAATCTGAAACCCATTAAAAAAAAAATTAGAAACCCACCACAAAAAAATTTTCCAGGGCTAAAAAAAGGGAAAAAAAATACTTTTATTTATCATCCATATTTTAAAAAAAAACCCAAATATTTCCCTTCCAAAAACCCCGGGAAAAAAAACACACGATGCGTTTCGAAAAATCGTAGTGTTTCATTTTTTGAAACACTACTATTAAAGTTGTATACTAAAAATCTCGTGTTGGGGCCCCGTGGGTTTTTTGGGAACCCCCATACCCGTATTTTTTAAATAGGGTGAATAAGTTTTTAGTAGTTTTTATACCCATTTTCTGCCCCCCGAAAAAATTTTGCAAAGGATGCCAGTTTCTAATTTTCTGAAAGCAGTTTTGCCCCAATCAGTAGGGGTTTTTTTTGGGGGCTTCTCCCCAGGCCCCCCCGCACCCCCAAATTTTTGGGCTCCCCTAAGAGGGTTTTTGAATTTTTTGAGGCCTTTACCCTCTATTTGTGATTTTTGATTTAATAAAAAAAAAAAGCGCA
>JAODAL010005911.1:0-107500 GCA_025379985.1 Phyllomedusa bahiana | reverse complement strand
TTATTATTTTCTGTTTATTGTTTTCATTGAGTTAGTCATATTCTCATTTTTCTTTGTGTATTATATGGTTTTATATTTTCTATTTATTGTATTTTGTGGCATTGCTGGTGGCTCACATACACTATCCCTGTTGGGACAATCGGCAGGTTTGCATGTAAATTAAAGATTTTGGGAGTGTTTGCTGTAGCACTATGAATAAGGTTTAATACTGAAACATATCAGTGCGGTGATGCCTTGTGCTAAATAACACAAAAGTGCTTCTGAACGTTTTTATTCGTTCAGATTTCACATTGAAATCAGTGGTCTTTGTAAAAGACACTTATTGTAAATATGTAGAAATGCATCATAGAAAAAGAAAATGTAAAATATGCATAGAAAACTTGCATAAGTGCGTATCTTTCAGCATCCTTTTTATGCTATGTGAACATAGCCTTAGGGTATGTCCACACGGCATGGTTTTAGTCGGTTCAGAGGGACCTCTCTGAAGCCCCTCCTCTGGGCCACAGCTGTGTGGGGCCCCACACATTTCAGAGGCCAGTATCTTAGTTCACAGAGTGGGGTAAGGGGGAGCCGCGCTCCAATGACAGGAGCGCTGAGTACATTAACATAGCTACAGCCGAGACTGACACTCAGGGTATGTTCCCCCGGGGGTTTTTTGGGGGCCCAAAATTTTGTATCCGAAAAACGTTGGTGGGGATCGGACCAACGTGCGCTGCGTTTTTGGATCCGTGTTGGAGCGCGGATCACAACCTATACTTTGTTATAGGGCTTTGTGCGTCTTTTGGATAAAAATTTGACAGTAATTCTTGGAATTGACCGAAAGGGGGCCCGCGACGAAAAGAAAACGCATCGGTGATCATCATGTGAATGCCCCAATGATTTTAAAAAACACGCTCATTTTCAGCACCCAAAAAGCATATATTCACGTAGAAACACGGTGGGGGTGAAATCCCTTATTTTGTCGTGCGCCCCCTGTGAACGGAGCCGGCCCCTCCTTCTCCCCTTCCCCGGGATGGGCAGAGAGAGAGGGGGGGCCCCTCCCCGGTCACAGGCTCCCGGGGCCCAAGTAAGTGTCAGTCTTGCGTTTAGCTATTTTTAAAGTGCTGCGGGAAACGTCCTTTTGGCAGCGAAGCGCAGCTTCCCCTCTCCCCCTCCTCCAGAGGAGCCACATGGGCCCCAGCACGGACAGACACCTGCGCCCCGTCCCCCTGCGCGGGCCTGACTAGTTTTTGGGAAACGGTCCCTTGAATGTAGTATCAATTACATTACACATGGTAGCCACAAAAATGATACCACATTACTAACTGCACCTCAAAAATGAACTGCACATTATACTACAGAAATAATATTACGTACCTTAAAAAATTCATGTATTTGACAGAATTACAGGATTTCCCCAGAAATTACCTTAGTCAACGCAACCCAGAATTTAATTGTAGCCACAAAAATAAGTTCTGGGTTGCGTTGAGTAATGTAATTTCTGGTGTATGGTGTGCAATATAATTAATTTTTGGGGTACAGTATGTGACATAATTCATATCTGGGGGGGGGAAATGTGATTACGGCTTTTATTTCCATTTTTTTTTCCTCCCTTTTGGTTTGTATTACATTTTTAAAGGTGAGTGGGGGGGTTTGGGAAGAAAGTGGAAATTTGTTGCATTGTACAACCTTTTTTCATAAGAGGGGAAATTTGTATGTGGGCTGGTTGGGTTTGATTGCCCTGGCTGCTTTTTAGTCCCAGTTTGGACCTGTATGGGATTGATAAAGATAGATAGATGCAGACATGTATCACCTCCTGTATATGGGTGCTAAATGTCTGCAGTGGGAAAACTCCTTTTAAATGATGTGAATTACTGGCTTCTAGGGGAACTACAGAGTACTGCCCCCCCAATAATTAGCTGTGTGTAGACAACGTAATTCAGTAGAAGTTCTCTGGCAATTTTGTAATAATGTGCATAAACTTATTGACTGTGCTGTTTTTACAGGTGAAACACATTTTTGACAGGTTTTAACTTTAAAAATGGTTTGGTTCATAACCACAGCAAGTAACGATAAGGCTATGTTCACACAGCGTAATTGCGGGGCGTACAGTACGCCCTACAATTACGCCGGGTGTTGGGGGTCGTTTCTGATCCATAGACTGTCATCATTGTGGGGGTTACAGTCATTTCTCCCCGGGGTACATACGATTGTATTGTCGGTCGGGGGGGAGGGGGTAATTACCCTAATTTTGGCGACATCTTGCTCGTATTAGGCGCAAATACGATGTGAAATGCGCACCGAATTAGCCCTTTTGGGTGAACATCCTTTAAAACATTTCATGGGGTTTAGTAATGGTAATTGCTGTGCAACACATTACCTCTGCATGTCAGCCTAGCCTTAGATGCTTTGCAATATTTCAAACTGACAATTAGGCATACACATGTAAATAAAAAAATTTTTATGCTTTGTTTTTGAATTGTTTTATGTTGGGTACAAAAGGGTTTATTAACTCAACAGAGAACAAGTAAATAAAAATTCCCCCCTCTTTTGGTAAAAAAAAAAAAAAATCCTTTGTCATGCACAAAAAAACTTTTTTGAGAAAAAGTGTTGTTAAAAATTCTCATAGGTTTTTCATGTTAAAAAAAAAGTAATAAAATAATTCTGTGAAAAGGGCCCGGGTTTTCAGGGTTAGAGCCGGGGGTGCGAGCCACAATTGCAGGGAAATGGGGGCTCACTGGCAATTTCATAGGGTTTGGGGGGGCCAAAAGCATTCTTTGCTAAAAACCCAAAGTAGTGAAAACTGAATGTTGTAAACTAGGCAATCACATCCCAATCTTCTCTTGCTCACATTAGCCTTGCAAAGCAGCTTACTTTTGTAGATTTTTTTTCTTTTCTTAAAGGCTAACAAAGCTTTAATATTGTTGTTCTATAAAACTTGACTAATTTAAAACTGTAAACAATAAATTTTTTATTAGTTGTTTTCTCTTTGTTTTAAAAAAAAGCAGTTATAATATAAAAAAACCAAATATTGAAAAAGCTCCAGGGGGTTGGGGTCCATCACATAATTATAAATCGAAAAGACCAAAAATTTGCTAATATATGGCCAAACTTGAAAATGGGGTTTTTTGTCCATGCTAGCCCCAGCCTGAAGATTTAAATGAGCGAGAACAACACAACTCTCGCAAGTGTACACTGATCCCTGGATGAAGGTATTGTAAGACAGCAAGATTACAAGCTTCTTGCAATATGTGTAACTCTGATTGACTTCAATGGAGAAGGCTGTTCTCAAGCAAGCCTATGGGGATAGCAGCTACATAGATTTGCTGAATAAGGGGCGCAGGACCCCAGTTCTCCTGATAGGTGAGCACACTGCCATCCCTACCACCGTGCTAGGGGTGAGGAAGCCTGGGGTTGCAGTGCCATGTTGAACAGACCAAACTTAAGGTATGGTGACACGGAAAGTGTAAAATGCCAGTCGGATTCTGTCTTAAGAATCCGGCCAGTATTTTATCGTCTTTTCAATAGTTTTGGGGGACCGTTCTGTCCACAGCTTTCTGATTCGACTGTCCCCCTTAACCATTGAAATGCACATCTCCAGTAGAAGATTGTGCATGTTTCGAATTTTTTCGGTACGCCGGCAGTGTAAAAAATGTTCGGCTGAAAATCCGGTCAGTGTCGACTGCAGAGTGGATTTCCTATCAAAGCCTATGTGGCCTATGTGTGTTTTCAGATGGTCGACAGTCAGTTTTCAGACGGTTATCAAATTTGAAAACCGTCTGAAAATCTGTCTGAAAACTAGTACTGTGTGAACGTACCCTTATTTTTTTTAAATCTTGAGCTTTTCAGAAATTGACACTCTCCTAGCAGTTGTCTTGTTGGCCTCCAAGAAGGAAGTTTATCTTCTGAGGAGCCTCAGTGCTGTTGAGCCAAAATCATTCTTGCAAGCTGTATAGCCACAGCATTTATCTGTATCAGACTGGAATGTTGTAACAGTGCGGCGCCGATGGACGTACGCCGAGTTGTTCGAGCGCCGGAACGACGCAGGAACATCCAGGGTGATGTGGATCCTCTGTGATCACCGCAGGCGAAGGTTGGTGATGGTAGGACCAAGCCAGGGAGTGGAGGTCTAAGGGGCACTGGTCTTCACCAGAGCCCGCCGCTAAGGGGTGGATTTGGCGGCGGGGACCCCCAGGTCACTTACCCCCTGGCGTGGCTACCTGCGGTGGCAGACGAGGAGCAGGACAGGAACACAGGAACGTAGGAGAACATAAGCAGGGCAGGTAGAAAGCACTCAGGGACACAGCAGGATTACAGGAGGGAATCAACGTACACATGACACCACAGGATACGGCAGGAACTGGAGGAACACTGGAGGTACAGACCAGCGAACACGGGCAGGATACATCGGGAACAGGAGAGACATCCAGGACAGGAAACACAGCAGAATACAGCAGACAACGGGACAACAGACAGATGGCCAGGAAGTCAGATGGGAGGAAGCAAGCAGCAACTGGACCAGCAACTCAGGGGTTAAAGTATCCACACGGCAGGACCAGGATGCTGGCAGGAGCTCAAGATGGAAGACAGCAAGAGACTGCCAATGAACTGACAGAGTAGAGACAAGAACTTCCTCTTATAGCCATGTGGTCAGGGGTGAAGAGGAAGGATGCAAGTACAGGAAAAAACTTATAAAAAGGCAGGATGCTGCCGCGCGCAGCCTTAGGAGGCAAAGTGCACAGACAGGACCAGGAAGCAACAAGGACAACGGGACAGGACAGGAACGTACATAGCCAGAACACAGGCTGCTGGGACACTGCACAGGGAGCCCCAAGCAGAGAATGGCAGGCGACGGACAGGCGTCGGTCCAAGGCAGGGACAGCGGCATGAAACGTGACAGTACCCCCCCCTCAAAACCCCCTCCTCCCCTCCAAATCACAGAATTGGCCTTCCACATAGGCCAGGGACCGCAAATTCTCCGGTGGGCCACCCCAAAAAAACAAGTACATGCTGTATAAACTAAGCCAGTATAGGGATAAAAACCTAGAAACGGAGGTCATGGGAGGAACACGCGGAGGCACTAGGCAAAGAGGGTGAGGGGAACCCAGGGGTGGGCTGTAAAAGCCACAGGGGACTCAGAAGGTCAGGCGGGGGGACCGTAAGCCACGGGGGATCTGGAGTGAAGGTCTGGGCGCGGACGTAAGCCACGGGGACTCAGAAGGCTCAGGGGGGGGACCGTTTAAGCCACGGGGGGACTAGAAGGCTCAGGGCGGGACCCGTAAGCCACGGTGGACTCAGGATGGCTCAGGGCGGAGGGACCGTAAGCCACGGGGACTCAGAAGGGCTCAGGGCAGGTGACCGTAAGCCTCGGGGGGGACTGGACCATGAGCTAGCCAAACGTAAGCTCTGGGCTGGACCAGGAAGCTAGGCCAAACGTAAGCTCTGGCTGGACCATGGCTTTAGGCCTAAAGTAAAGCTTGGGCTGACCATGAGCTAGGCCAAACGTAAGCTGGGGCTGGCCATGAGCTAGGCCAAACATAAGCTCTGGGACTGGACCATGAGCTAGGCCAAACGTAAGCTCTGGGTGGGACCATTGAGCTAGGCCAACAAACGTAACGCTCTGGGCTGGACCATGAGCTAGGCCAAAAGTAAGATCTGAGGCTTGGACCATGAGCTAGGCCAACGTAAGCTCTGGGCTGGGGACCATGAGCTAGGCCAAAACACGTAAGCTATGGGCTGGACCATGAGCTAGGCCAAAACGTTAAGCACTGGGCTGGACCATGAGCTAGGCCAAACGTAAGCACTGGGCTGTGACCATGAGATCAGGCCAAAAGTAAGCTCGGGGCTGGACCATGAGGGGCCCTTTTGAAAGGAGGGGGGACAAACGTTAAGCCTCTGGGTACTGGACCATGAGCTAGGCCAGGGGTTTCAGACACCCCTAGCGAGGGCAGGGTCCCCCCGGCGGGACCCATGGCTTATACTGTAACATGCGGCCCCGGGATGGACGTACCCCGAAGCGCCGCCCGCGACATGGGTGTGGATCCTTGTGTCCCCGCGGGCGAGGTGGTAGCTGGAGGACCACCCAGGGAGGGGATCTAAGGGGCCACTGGCTTCACCAGAGCCCGCCGCAAAGCGGGATGGTTTGGCTGGGGGGCCCCCCCGGGTCATACCCCCGGGTGGCTACCGCGGTGACAGCCGAGGTGCAGGACAGGAACCGGGAAGTAGGAGAAATAAACAGGGCAGGTAGAAGCACTCAGGAACAGCGGGTAAGAGGGATCAAAGTAAATACACCACGGGTGGCAGGAATGGAGGGAACCAGGAGGGACAGACCAGGGGAAAGGAGGGAAAATCGGGAAAAAAGGAGGACCCCTCCAGGGGAAAAACGCGAAAAACAGCGACAAAGGGACACAGACAGATGGCCAGGGCTCAGATGGGAAGCGCAACTGGACAGCAACTCAGGGGGGAAAGTCTCCAACGGCAAGGCCAGAGATCTGGGAGGGGCTCAAGATGGAGACGCAAGAATGCAATGATGACCCCGGGAGCAAACTTTCTTTAGCCAAAGGGAGGGGAAGAGGAAGGTGCACAAAACAGGGGAAAATAAAAAAGGCAGGATGCGCCGCGCGCACGCCCGGAGGCAAAGGACAACGGGGCCCCGGAAAGCAACAAGACTGGACAGGACAGGCAAGTACATAGCGAAACAGGTGCTGGACCCCTGCACAGGAGGCCCCAGCAGAGCATGGGGAGGCACGGGCAGGGACGGTCCAAGGCGGGACCGCGGGATAACCGTGACAAATGTAAAACCCGTACCTGACTGTGTGATCAGGAGTTTCTGCATTCCAATATTAATTTTATTTTTTGAATGTGGTGGGGGCCAATTTTTAAGTCAGCAGTTAGGGGGAGGTTAAAGGAAATAAAAAAGAACTTGGTTTAGTGCACAATGCTTGATGGTTGGGGTTGTTTCTTGTTCAACTTTTCAGCAAAATTATCCAGAAACTTCCCTGGGTGAGTATTCGTAATTTTGGTCCCGCACCTATCACACCTTTATGAAAATGCTATTAAAAGGGGGTTTTTTATGTGGGAAAAAAATATGAATGACACTTTTGCAATTTGGGTTGTTTACCTAAATCATTTAGTATAGCAGTGTTAGCTTCTGTAAGGTCGGGGTAAATTGAAGCCTGGGGGTTGGGGGCCCCCCCCCTTCCTGTATTGGGTGACTGATATTTATTTTACCCCCGTTGGCACCCTCTTTAGAACATGCCCCCCCTGCTGTGTTTGGTGCCCCACTCTTTGTTCTTACTCCCCTCTGAGATATGTGAAGGTGAAACTGAAACCTGCTTCCTCAGCTTTCTGTGCTAGCTGTCTTTGTCTATGTAATAAAGTCTGCCTGAGCTCTCTATGCTCCTCTCTCAGTGATAGCTCTATGTAAAGAATATGGGCAATTACTGAGTCTCTAGCTGCTAGATTCACTCTCCCCCCATATAACACAGCCTGATAACAGAGGGGGGAGCAGTTTGCATTTCTCACATTTGTTTCATCAGTTCAGGCTGTATTTATAACTATTTCCACCAATGCAGATGTTCTGGTTACACGGATTGAAGCCTGGGAGAGAGGTGACAGCTCTCCAGGCATGAGAACTGACCATTGCAGGAGGTCTGCAGAGCTGTGACATCTTCTCCCACTGCTCACATAGAAAGATGATGATGATGACTCAGGAGTGAGCAGGGAGGGGGTGTGATGATGTCACCACTCCTCAGTGATTGAAGATCCACCTACTGGGAGCCGATACACACCTAATGGGAAGAGAGACCCCTGGATTGGAAGCTGTAAGACAGAGAGGAACAGCCCATGTCTGCGAAAACCTATGATGAGAAAACCCCATTAAGATGGAGTAATTTTTTACACGTATGTGTTAGGAAATTACTCACAACCCAATTTCCTATTACATATCGCAGCCAGATCTATCTTACATGGGGTTTATTAAACTTAGAGTCTATGTTTCTTATGTTGTTCTCTGTGAATTTAGTAAAATGTATAAATTCTAAATCTCTGTTACCTTGTATACTGCCATTAACCCTCTAAACCCAAGAAAAGCTCAACCCTTCAGTCAAGGTTCCCTAGAGGTTTCCTCCACAAGGGGTTTTTCCTCACAGAGTGCTGAAGGGTGACTCTTCGTGAGTCTGGAGTTTGCCATTTTCAGGATCATGTAATTTTAAATAAAACTGTGACCATTTGACACCTGATTACAGTATTTTGTGTGTTTATTTTGCATGCTTTGGTTCTAATCATTTTGCTTGGTGGTTGGGAGCTAATCACATAATCACAAACTCAAAAGGACAAAAATTTGCTAACCACATAGGACCATAGCGTTTTGAGTGAGAAAGTTTTTCATGACTGCTCTGAACAGAACCCCTTACCGCAGAGCCGTTTCCAATCCTGACATGCCTTTTTAAAATTACATTGACCACTTTTTAAAATAATTTTACACATTTACCATAAAATTTAGAGATTGTTTCTCGACACATTGTGCATTTGGTCCAAAAAGCCCCCTTGTTTATTGTGAAAAATATCCAAAATATCATGAAAATTGAAAAAATTGCAATTTCAAAGTTCAAAAATTTCTGCGTGAAAGAAAGATAGTTATTCCACAAAATAGTTAAACTGCATCTACAAATGTCTACTGTACTTGCATCATTTTTAAATGTTTTTTTTACACATTAAGGGTTAAGAAAATAAGTATATTTACATTTTCAAGAAAATTTACAAAATTGATTTTTTTAGGGACAGTCAGTTTGATGTGGCTTTGAGGGGTCTGATGTTGATACCCAAATAATGACCCCACCCTAAGAAACTACACCCCTTAAAGTATTTAAAAAAGCATTTAAGAGTTTGTTGACCCTTTAGATATTTCACAGAAATTAAAGCAAAGTGGAGGTGAAATTTCAATTTTTATTCATTATTCACTGGAACACAGTAGATGTGACCATAGAAATACAGCTTAATATTGATTCCTCAGATTCTGACGTTTTCAGAGATATCCCATATGTGGCCCTAGTGCACCTACCTGACTCTGGGGTCACATTTTCATTACAATTTTATTTAGGCCGCCTTTTTGGGTTTTGGGCGGACACCCTAAGGTGCCAAAACCTAATAAAAAAGACCACATATTGGAAACTATACCCTTTATGGAATATATCCAGAGATGCAGTGAGTATATTGACCCCACAGGTGTTTCACAATTTTTTTTAGCGTTCGGCTCTGAAAATAAAAAATAAAAAAATTTCCAATAATATGCAATTTTAGTTGAAAATGTTTAATTTTTACAAGGAATCCTGGAAAAAGCACCCCAAATTGTGTTACGCAATTTCTTCCAAGTTCGGCAATACCCTACATGTGGGTGTAAACTGCCGCTTGGGAGCATAGGGAGTGGAGTGTTATTTGGCTTTTGAAGCACAGATTTTGGTTGGTCCATGTCGCATCTGCAAAGCCCCCAAAGTACTAGAACAGGTGAAACCTTCCAGAAGTTGCCCCATTTTGGATTCAGCACCCTTCGGGGGATCATCAGGGGTGTATTTTGCATTTTGGGGCACAATTGTTCCGTAATTTTTTTAGCATTTGGGCTATGAAAATGGGGGGAAAAAAAGGCTTTTCCGCTATTGTTTTTGGGCTTCATTTTTACAGTATTCGCCATACGGGATAAATGAGAGGATAACTTTACTATGGGGGTCGGTACAATAACAATGATATAAATTTTATATATTTTTTTTAGGTTTTATTACTTTTACAATAGAAGTGAGTTTAAAAAAAGTTGCGTTTTTATGTTGTCCTATTCTTACAGCCATACTTTTTAAATTTGTATATGGTTTTGATACTGCTGTTTTTTGTATGAGTGTTTTATTGGGACCCTTACGGGTCTATGTGCTTACACTTTTATAAGGTTTTGTGAGGCATTTTGAACAAAATACAGCAATCCTAGTAGGGTTATGATCGCTTTTAAATCCGCTTTTTTGGAAGGCAGGGTGAAGAAAATACTGCAATCCTAGCAGTGTTTTTTATTTTTATTTTTAATAGCGCACACCATGCAAAACCCTGACAAGTTAGTTTTACTCTGGGGTTGAGACGATTACGGCGATACCCCAAATTTAAAATGGTTTTTTATATGGAAGCACAATTTTATTTTTTTTTTAAAGTGTTTTTATTGTGTAAAACAATATTTATGCATCGCTATCTTCTGATAGCCATAACTTTTTAATTTTTCCGTATAAAGAGCTGTGTAAGGACTTTTCTTTTGCAGGATGAACTGACGTTTTAATTGGCACCACTTTGATGTTGATATGAGTTTTGATGATTTTTACTCCATTTTTTGTCTGCAGGATGAACAAAATCGCAATTCTGTGACTGTTTTTTGGGTTTTTTTTACGCGTTCACCGTATGGGTTAATTAACATGACAGATTTTAGGGTGGGTCATTTTCGCACGGGCGATACCAAAAATGGGTACTTATTTATTTTTATCTTTTTTTGGGGCGATTGGCGTTTGTAAAAGGGGGAAAAGGGGGGTGTACGTGTTTTATTTTATTTTTTTTGTTTTGTTTTACTTTTTTACACTTTTTTTTTTACTTTTTCATACTTTTTACACTTTTTCCCAGGGGGGAAGTGTATGAACTATTTCAGATCGTTCATACAATAGGAGATCAGCACACAGCTTATAGGCGGGATACTGGTCTCCATGGCAACTGTTCAGTCATGCTGCCCACAATTTTTTGTGGGCATCGGCCCTTCACCGAAAACCCCGGGTTTTGTATTCACCCCTCGGGCTATCGGGAGGAGATCAGTAGCGGCGCAAAGCGCCTTTTACTCCCAGGGGATCGGGCAGCGGGAGCTACTCCTGCTGCCGCAGCTGCGATGTCGGACCACGTGTCGCACATTGACGGGTTTAATCCCCCCGGCCGGAGCCCCCCGGGCCGGGGGGATCGCATATCCAGCGGTATATCCCGCGGGTTTCCCCAGCCCATCTTGTGCGTCCCTTGTGAGGCGAAAGATCACCTAACGTCCCAAAAAGTAAATTTGCGGGAACCTCCCCCGAATTGACGTAGGGTAGTCAAATGTCGGTGAGGGGTTAAACGAAGGAAAAACTGGACCCAGGAAATTGCAAAAGGTTTATAAAGGAGATTATCCCTCTCCTCAGAAAATGTGACCCCAGTAGGCAGCAGCAACAGCGACGTCACTTCAGGAACAGTGCAAGGTAATACCAACCATTCATAGTGTTTGCAAATTATCCAAATTCAGGTTGTGAGTGGGTAATAAATGTTAACTCTGTTAACATACATAAGGAAGTTGAAAAAGATTAAGAAGAAACAGTAGGAGTTCATTTTGAAATTTTTTGGGTTATAAGGTTTTCTTTATATTAAAAATTATATTTATATTAAAAAGAGCACGTGAGGTTTTAAAAAAAATGAGGGCATGTTTTGCTAACCTATACCTGAAATGGCATGGTGTTTTTTATATAAATTGCAGAAAAACTGAGACCGAAACAGTCTGTAAAGCAATTCATGCCAACAGCATCTTAGACAATCACAATTTTCACTTGAGGAAATGAAAAAAAAATCCCATAGAGTAAAATGTAGTGAATGAGGAGAACCTGCTCAACCATATACTCCTATGACGATCAGGTATTTTGGTCAACAGATTTCAACAAAAGAGTTACCCTAAAACTAATATTAATAATGTTAGGCAGAAAGCATAGGCTTGGACAGAAAAAAAGATGAAGAGAGAATTTGCTTCCAAAATGTATACTGAAGAATTGAATAAGAAAGAATTCATCAAGTATTATAATTGGGCCCACTGACAAGGATTCTTTAGTTGGGTTGAAAAATCCTTTGAAAAAGGGGTTCATTTAAAATTTCAACGCCTATTGTCTCTAGAAATCCAGAGCTTTCCTGATTTGTATTTGTTGTGCACTCTCTTCACACTGTGAACTACTGTAAACACACTACTGCCCCTTTCTGCTATCTTTAACAGTTGGAGAAGGGAGAGCAGAAAGAACTTAAAAAGCCAGAAGCATTTTAAAAAAAAAAAAAAAAAAAAAAAAAAAAAAAAAAAAAAAAAAAAAAAAAAAAAAAAAAAAAAAAAAAGAAAAAAAAAAAACCCCCAAAAAAAATCTATGGGGAAAATTTTACTACTCGTATTACACCCTGCCGTAGTTAGGATGTAATAGGAGAGCCATATTAGTATACTGTCCTTCAATATATTACTATTGCAGAATGGTGTTTGTCTAGTTGTATGCATGACAAGGGGGGGGAAATAAAGAATAGACTTTTTGAAGCCCGAGAAGGGGAAAGTTTCAGCAAAGGCAGTTAAATATCTCACAGATCCTGGACAGTGGGTCAGCGATGTGGTGCCGAACCCAGCAATGGGTCCTCCGAGCTTCTTCGACGTCTGCGAGAGTGCTGGTCCTTTGGGGGAGCCGCAGTCTTGGCTCAGTTCTGCTCTCTGGGTACTGAAGCCGTAAAGGGAGGGTTTTTTGGGTCATGGTTAACCCCAATCAGGGAAATTTTGAATCGCGAGCCGGGGTGCAGAGAAAAGCGGAAAAATTCGTGGGGTACCGGAGTGACAACAAGGAGACCTTGTGTTTAACCTGGAGTGAGAATGGGAAGCTAAGGGATATTCCTCTCCTGCAGTACAGCGAGTAGAGGTATGAGTGCTGCTCGCATGTGGAGGGTGCATCGAGAAAGATCTGGAAACGGTCCAATCTTGGCTCCCTCAAACATGACAGTTTTCATGAGGCGGGCCTTCCTGAGAATGTCCTCATAACTGTGTAATGGTGAACTCTACAGATCACATCCCTCGGGCGAGCAGGGTCCTGACTTTGTGGGCGAAGGGCCCTGTGTGCCCGATCAAATTCAATGAAGGTGTCAAGCGGCCTACCCAGAATATGGTTGAAAATTTTGGATAAAAAAAGGAAATTAGTCGGAAGGGGGACCCTTGGACAGCCTCGCAGCCCGATATTTTGCTCAATTTCATTTTTCCCAAATCATCAAATTGTGACAAGATGAGTATTATGCTAATTGTTTGGAAACGATATTTTCAAACAGCTATAGTGAAATTTGTAGAAGTTTGCTCCTTTTCGAGCTACCTGACTTTCATCTGGAGGTCTGCCACAGCCGTTTTGACTGGATGTAAGTCCTGTCGCCATGCCCACTGGAGAACGCGTCCCAGCTGCTTCATATTGTCTTTCGACAGCAGGAGCGATAGGAGGGCCTGCAGTTCATGATGCGAGGAAAGGGCGTGGAGAGCAGTCTCTGGAGGTGGAAGACCAGGGGAAACCCCCCATTCAAGGGGGCCACAAAACTGCCACTTTGGAGGATGGGTTTTCAAATGATGTGAGGCACGGCTGCCTCTCCTGTGGGAGGGGGGATGGACTCCGTTCGACCCCCCGCAGGTTTTTGGTGCGGCCCACGCTGGAGCCCCACAAGCCGCTTCCGAGTAGCAAATCAGGTTCTCTCCATAGCAGTTATCCCGGGTTGGGAACTCTGCGGACACACAAATGGGCGCTCGGGCAACTTTACCGAGAGGGCTAGCGGCAGCTTGGGAGACTTGTGTTCTGGTTTGATGGACGGCATGTCCTTCTCTAATGATCGTCCCATCATCCAAGGTTGATGGAAGACTTGGCTTGCCTCCTTGAGGTTGATGGGTGTGGCTTGCCTCCTTGAGGGACTGCGAGGGGGCGCTGGCATGGTCGCGCCTATGAAGGTCAGAGTCGTGACCGTGAAGTGGACCTGATGGTTGTGGGGCTCTAGTCCACTTGGTGGGTGACTGGGAGGGAGCCTGATCCGTGGGCTGCTGAGAAGAGGGTACTTCATTCATCATGGAGTCGGCAGGGAAGCTCTCTGCCGCCCATTTTGCGGGGGAGTCCATAACTGCTTCCCACCCCTGTCCATTTAAAGCCAGGGGTCCCACTTTTGGGGCTCCTGGATGGGCTTTGGGGCACTGTCCCTTTGTGGGGAATCTTGTTGGAGGATCAGCTGGGGAGCCACTTGCCGGGAGGCAGCAAAGAGGGATTCCCCAGCAGGCTGAGAAGATGTTTGGGCAGTCATGTGAGCCTCTAAGATGGAGCCAGATGGCGCGAGGGCCTGCTGGTGGGGCCGGGAGAGATGCACAGGGCTCCCCAGGTGAAGTCCCATCACCGAGGGTAAAAATAAGCCCCGGGAGGGGAATCCCGTCACCGTGGTAGCGGAGAGGGGGGGTGAGACCCGGGGGCCGTCCCTGATTTCTGGGAGCAAGTCCCTGTTTCCGCGGCTGTCCAGGAACAGGCTTTTACAGATTTTGGGGGTGGGCGGTTTTCCTTCCCCCGGGGGGTCGCTGGTATGAGGCAGTAGGGGGAGCTGAGACCTGATGTGGAGCGAACCTTGTTGCGCTGTGGTGCGTCCCTTTTTTCCCAAACTCTTTGTTTTGAGCCCGAAAGGTTTTAAAAGGGCAAAATCCAATGCTTTATTTCCTTATTATATGAGAAACCCAAATGTTTTACAAAAATACAAGAAGATAGTGTGATATTGTGTTATTTTGCATAATAAGTTTTAAAAGGCAAGGCAGCATAATTTTTTGGTTACAAAGGGGCAAAGCACGATAATATGGTTAAATACTACTCACTCTATATATGGGTCAAAGCTTATCGGGCTTTTAAAAGATCACTATGGGATCGCTGGAGAAGCGGCCCCGGAATGGAGTAACCCTAAATCAAAACCCTTTCCGGGTTTGCCCCCATTACAGGTCCAGCTTCCCCGGGATTTATCAGTTCTTACTGTAACTCAGTGGGAAAAAAGGGCCAGCGAAGATAGAGAGATTACCTGGGGAAACACGTGGCGGCGAGGGTCCCTTTTGCCCACAGGCCCAACATGAACCCCGGGGTTTCCCCATGACTTCTCCTTTCCATGCCGGGGGAGTATTAAATTTTAGGTTTCAAAGTTCCCAAAAAAACGAGGCCCCGTAAAACCCTCTGTGTCAAAAGCCTCTTCTCGTAACATGGAAAATTTTCAGCTTAAAAATCTATTATTTTAAAAAAGGGTATGGGCAATATGGATTTCCCGGATGGTCAATAATTCTTAGCATACATTTTCCCCTTGACCATCCCCAACCCTATTTTTCTATATACAACACCATATCCCCAAAGGAAAAAGGGTTTAGCAGATGAACAACATTTTGCTATAAGAGAAAAATACACGATACAGCAGCATAAAGCAATTCAAACACAAACTTAGCAAAAAAGATCCTAAAAAAAAAGTGTAAAATAACCAAGATAGGTGACCGAAAAAAAACCCAATCCCACCATTTACCATACTTTGTGTGATTGAAAGACATCATCTGTAAGATCTATCTGGGACTGCAAAACCCCGGGCCCTGATTGCAAGTTAAAATAAAACCCTATTCTGAAACTCTTGGATAAAGGTGGTGAATTTAATAAAATTTATTATACCGCTCTATTTTTGTAAAAAAGCTTTTTTATAATTTTGGTACTAAATTTTATTTTTAGGGGCTACTGGTAGACTTATTTATCTAGCAACCAGGCAAGATTTATTCCCCCTTAAAGCCTTTCAGCAATCGCTACGGCAAAGGGTCCAAAAAGATAAGGGTAACCCCATAATTTTGGGCTGTAATATTACTCAAATGGTCATAAACCCCCTTGACCTTAGAAACCAAAAAACTTTTTTTTTATGCCCCCCTTTTTTTTTTTCCCCCCATATTTTATTTTCTGACATTTCCCTATCTTATTTGGGTTATAAATCATTTTTAGCTAAATTTAGGGTGCTGTTTTGTCAATTTTCTTAAAAGGGGCCTGTACGCTTTAAGAAAGGGAACATAAAGGGTTTTTAAACTTTTTTTATAAAGAATTAAATGATTACAAAAGACTAAGGGAAAATAGTGTATATTGTGTAACTTTTGCATAAAATTAGATTACAGAAGAAAATCAAATTTTACATCATAAATTAAAAAAAGGTAAAGCACAAAACCCATTCCTCCCGGCTTCGGGAACCTGCATGGGGGGTCCCCCGGATAATGCGATAATGAAAAGCCTCACACTTGTCACTAGGAGTACAATACAGTAAAACACTGCAACCTGTCTCCCACCACAGAATCCTCCAGGCCTAGGGCAGGTCCATGAGCTAATACAATACTGCATCTTTTAAAAATGCACCTTAAAGCACCTAATTTATCCCCTCCCCCCAAGGCCCATTAGAAATCATATATCAGGTCAAAAAATCAGTATAGTAAAGAGTTAACTTATTTTAAAGCACCTAAATTAAAACCCCCTCCCCCAAGGGACCATTTTAGCACACTAAGCAGGTCTATAAATCCAGCCAATAAAAGGGGTTAAAACATACTCACTACGCACTTCACCGGGGTTTCAAATCTGTCTTAATCTCCATCCGCTGGAGAACCCAACACGGTGAAACGAGAGATCCCCTGGGTCACAGGGGGCGTCCCCGGTCCAAGATGGCTTCTGATCTCAAAACTGCGTGCTCCAGCGATATCCTCATTTGAAAAAAAGTGCCTGTGAAAACCAAATGTTACACAAACTCGATAGGTTACTTTGTCCAATAAAATATTCTCTTGAATGTCATTTTCTCGAGAGGTCACCTTACCCCGGGACAAAGCCATCTTTGGAGAGAAACATGTAAAAAACTCGGCAAAAAGGATCCCGAAACTGTGAAATAGTAAGAAAAATATGTGTAATAGACCAGTTGAAGACCCCGGGTGGGAAACTCTTCCACCAAAAACTATGCGATGAATACATAAACAGTATTTTTTTTTAAAAACTCTTGCAGCACAAAAAGTTCTTTTTTATTGAGTTAAACCAAGCTGTTTTAAAAGGGACCCAAACAAATAGTTTCTTGAGGCCAAATAACCTATTAGCATTACAGAGCCAATATTTTAAATTCTATGTATCATTCTTACAAGGAAATCCTCTCCAGCACAGTTTTCAAGCATAATATGAAGGGGAAATGTATAATTCTGACACTCTCCCCTCTTCGAACTCCTTACTTGACAGACCCCCTAAAAATTTTGTCCCTAGTTTTCAAGGGGGTTGGTACAGTTACCATGCAAGTTTTGTATATCATAGCAAAATTTTGGTCTACATAAATGTTCCAATTGTCCAAATAAAGATTTTTGTTTAATTTTCCATAATGCCATATTTCCTTTACTGGGACTTCCTCTTTGTTGAGCAACGATTGGGTAATTCAAGACCCCAAAAAAAGGGCCATGCCTCAATACCGATCAACCCCCTCTCCAAGTTTGGATTGGATACTAAAAAAAAAAAACTATTATTTCCCGAGATAAAACTGTTTTCCACTTTTCTTTTCCGGTTTCCTCATACCAATTTTTCCCCCACAAATTAAATCTACAGGCTCTAGAGGGCCTTTATCCCCCGGGTGTTTTACCAAATTTTTGCACCACGGTTTTAAAAAATGAGTGGAAACCAAAAATTTCCCGCTCTATTTGGGGTGCACATATCACAGCTTTATTAAATGATATCATCGTTCCTTTTTTTTCCCCTTTTTTTTTCCTCGACATATATCTTCTCAAATAAACAGTAGTAAATGACGCCCACCCTTGATGGGCCCAGTCAATTATTTTATGTTTTTTTAACCAAAAATATGGAAACTGTTCCTGCCCTCTCCAAATATTTTTTCACTAAATTAGCATAAAACCCCTAATACCTTTTATGTCATAGATTTCCCCAACATCATGGCAACTTATTTAACAATTAACATTTTTCATTTTTTTAATTGCCCTAGAAACTTGTGCTTTTTTCTCAAGCCCTTTTTCTCTGGACAGTTAAAAAGCAACAAAAAAAAAGGGCCAGCTTATCATGCAATAGACATTTTACCATTTAGTATTCAAAAAATCAACAGGTTTGTCGCAATGCCAATAAAACATACAACAAAAACTGAAACAAACAACACATACAGGGCCCATAATCACATGATGGGAGACACAGGTGTCCACCTTTAACACAAAGGAATTTTTTTTAAAGGGGGTTTTCTCGCTACAAAGAAAAGTTTCAAATTTTAGGAACAAAAAATAAAGACATTTCCAAATATATTGCTTTGTTCATCTGTTTTCCCTAAGGAGATACAAGTGAATTTATGACCTCCCTGGCTATTTCAGTTCCCTCAGTAAAGGACCTGTAAACAATTCTCCCCCTGCTGTTTGTTCTATGAGATAGCAGTGAGTAAGGTCATCACACAGGTCGGGCAGTGTCTGTGCTGCTGGGCAGTAAAAAGCGTGATTAATGTAAAATAAACAAAATTGTAATTAGGGCTTTTGTTTGAGGGATCAGATAAAGCCTTCTGAGAGCAGTTTGAGAAGCTTCTGAGCTAATCTGATCTAATTAGCAACTATGAAAGCACACGCGTGAATACACAAGCACTGAGCGGTATCAAATTAGTCAGATCTGAACCAGTAAGTATGACAGAGTATTTCATTCATGCCACCTAAGAAACTCTGTAGGAGAACAACTCCATTTAACTCTTTATAATTGGAGCTTCCAAACAAAAAATTATCCAATAATGGAATGAGCAACAGTTGTGTGTTACATTTGGGACTAAATATCAAATTTTTACCAAAAACCTAGTAGTACTTTACAATTAAACTCATACAGGTTTAACTTTTCTGTAACGATACAAAGGTTTCGCCATGCCAACTCCAAATATAACGATTAAAAAAACTGGCGAGGTCTTTATTAAAAAGATAAACACGTGGTGACACATAGGCAGCAAGAAAACTGACGCGTTTCAGGCAACTCGAACCCTTAATCATAGTCATAAATAACTGAAAACACCAACTCACTCTCACACTATACCTAGATGTGGAATACAAACAAGCTCCAAATCACCTGTGGTAGACAGAAACCCGCGGGAAAAGCTCTCGAGTCGCGAGCATGCCGCACTAACTGCCTACTTCCGAGACAGCAGATCCACAAAGATCGCGATACCATAGACGTCACGAATGACGTCACCCTGGTCAGCTGTAGAAGCCGTACCAAGGAAGGGCGGAACGCGAGACCCAACAACCGAGAGACGTGAAACGCCACGCCAGTCAGGAGTGTGCATGCAGAGCCACCCCCCACGTCAGAGCCTCCAAAATTCCGCGCCCACCGCCCCTGCCAGCAACAGCAAGCGTGTCCGGTGCCATAATAGACAGATTCTCACTTAGCGCGGCAACAAAGGAACCGCCACGCCACGCGCACACCAAATCATGAGAATGTAAATAGAGCATATACAAATAAATTGCTACAAAGGTATATCAATCTAATTTAAAAAGAAAAACTGCACGGATGTAGATCACCATAATATATAAAAGTTAGAGAAAGGTAGATGAAGGATAATGAATACATGCAAGAACTATAAACAAAAAATTATGCCACAAAAATTATATATATATAATTATTGGTAAATTGAAATGATTACCTCTTAGATAATACAAACATTTGAAAGTGACAAATGCCAACTCGAAAACAAGCGTATAAGACAAACCCATCCCACTGAAGACAATTAATAATGAAACAATACCTTCATACTTACATTAATGGCCAAAAGGAATGATAGAATTCAAAACATGAATCCAGATAATCTTCTCGATCTTTATCATTTATATTCAAGTTGCCGCCGCCCCAAACGTGTCCCATAACTGACTGTTTTCAATTAGCAAACTTTTAGAAACCCGTGTATCAGAGGTTATGACATATCAATAAAAGGTTGGAAGCACCTATGTGCCCTTATTGATGGATTGACATTACCGTTTCAGATTGTTCCAAAAATACGGGACTTGACATATATTCGAGATGTGAACCCACATAAATTCCAGGTTACACATACTGCATTCGTATTATCATATATCGAACTCCCGTTGTATTGCAGTTTGATATACTGCTTAATTGAAAAATCTGAGTGTCACTTTAAATTCTGTGTGGGCACTGCCAAATTTGCACGTCTCTTCCACGGATCCCCCTCACATCTATATACGACACCCTATGTGCAGTAACCAGGTTGTTCGTGCAGAATCCCGACGTGACTATGCTTGGGGAGAATACATTACCTAGTGTCCTTGAGACCTTCTGGCAACAACAACGACAATCATTCTGTAAATATGCACGGCCAGAATGGAGATCTTGTTTTGAGAACATGCAAATATCACTTGAAATAATATTACGGATTGTGATTAAATGCCTGAATTAAAATCAAACACGAGGAAGGAACATTTTTGTCCAATTTGTTTTTTGCTTCTTATTATTGGAAGACAACAAACTATACCGAGGTATATTTTCAAGCTTTTGCCAAAAGCTCGATCCAAACAACCCCATTTTGATAGCCACGAGGCAAGCTACCGTGAACAAATCCGATTGGGGAAAAAATTCATTCAAAAAATCTATAGAGTCAGATGCAATTCCGTTTTTGCCCTGAATGAGCTCCCAAACAGGAAATAAGCCAAATTTCCGTGTGCTTTGAGTGAATTGCTTTGAAATGTAAGATGGTAATTACCAGATACTTCTTTTTGGTGGTCTTGGTGGAAATGATAGAACCCAAGGAGTTCCCCATCAACACAAACGATCCAAAAAAAGGATTCCTGTGTTGAGTCCTGTACTTTGCAAACGCTCAAACGATAAATTTCACGAAAGGAAAATTATTAATTTAAGGCGATGAAGAGTGGCACGGCAAGACACAGGTACCACGCCAAATAAGTAGCAGTCGTCTATTATCTGCGTCCACTTCCACATCGGCCACAAAGGGGTTGCAATTCCGTAAAATAATACGACAACTCCACCAAGAAACATCAACCAAACTTCGCTAAAGAGAGGTGAGATTTTTGCAAAAACCCAATAATTCTAACTCCCCCTAAGTTGTAAATAAAATGTTCTATCAAACATAAAAAAATTATGTTGCATCAAAAATGAAGTCACATGTTTGATAAACATTTTTTCATCAATAGAGTACGTACTGATCTGTACAAAATTGGAAATCTAAGGCCATCAGGCGATCTCCAGCGGTCTTACTAGCGGTTTAGCCCAAACGCGCTCGACACTCGACGTCACAGCTAAACCTCATGTAATCTGCGAGCCACATTTTTGGTAGATAAACTTGTTAGAACTGTTCCTAGAATCCTGCAAGAAAAACCGAGGCACCAATAGAACAAAATGACTGTAGCTTGTTGACGTCGAGCCATTGACATAACCTTTGCACAAAATAGAAAACCCACCCCCGTATACGATGGAAACGCATCGGGGGTGGAAACACATTTTTGTGGACCTTAGGGAGGCCGTTTAAAGCAACAGCTGCGACATGGAGTTCAGAAGTTTACAATAAAATCCGACTCGCTTTCGGAAAATATATTTAACAGGCCCCTTGACCGCCTCTTCTATTATGTTGTAACTTTTGCAAAAAAACCTTTTTTGTGTTGGATAAAGGAAGCTTTACGGTACGTAGTCAGCAATCCGACAAAAGGAGGGCCCTTTGTTGAAGATAACTGACTAATTTAATAATTACCACTGACACCCATTCCCCTTATCTGGGCCATCTTCACAGTAAAATCCTGGCAATATCCCTGATACTCATCCAATGTGCCGTTTTGTAATCTCCTAGAATAAATTATTTTTCACAGAAAAATTGTCACAACAATTGTTTCAAATCCTGCTCTACCATTAATTGGAAAACTTCCATACCTGGTCCTAGACTTGAACTGGGTAAAAAGCAAGAATTTCTTATTTTAAAACATTTTAGAGGGACTGTCATCAAGTGTTCGACGTATTAGATGAGACTTGACATATACACATCCTGTAGATTTATTAAAGTCATCTGCTCCATGAATCATTAAACCAGCATAATCATTAGAAACATAATCCTGTGAAAACATAAGATTCTTCTCTGATTCACCAAGCCCCAAAAGTGCCGCTCACTGTATGGGCCTACCAGTCAATTATTTTAACTGTTTTCAATACCAAAGAATATGGAAACTGATTCCTGCCCTCCCTCCAAATATTCGTTTCACTGGATATTAGCATAAAACACTCTAACTACCTCTATGTCATAGAATCCTCAATAAATCGATGGCATCTTATTTAACAATTAACGTATCTTTCATTTATTTATATTTGCCCCAAGAGTAATTCTTGTGCTTTTACTCAAGCCTATTACTCTCTGACGGGACAGATATAACAATGCAACAAAGAAACAGGACACAGCTTATCATGCAATAGACATTGACCCATTCTAGTATTCAAAAACAATCAACAGGGTTAGTCGCAATGCGCAATTAAAAACATCACAACAAAAAACATGAAACAAACCAACACATCACAGGGCCCATACACTCACACTGACTGGTGAGACACAGCACCTGTGTTCTCCACCTTAAAACACAAAGGAATTTTTTGTAAAGGGGTTTGTACCTCGCACAAAGAATAGCTTTCAAATTGTAGGAACACAAAATAAAGACATTTTCCAAATATAATTGCTTTTTGTTGACGAACTGTTTTCCTCCTAAGGAGATACAAGTTGAATTTATGAACCTCGCCTGGCTATTTCAGTTCCCTCAGCTAAAGGACCTGTAACAATTCTCCCCCTGCTGTTTTGTTCTATGAGATAGCATTCTGAGTAAGGTCATCCACACAGGTCGGCTGCAGTGTCCTGTGCTGCTGGCATTAAAAAGCGTGATTAATGTAAAATAAACTAAAATTGATTGTAATTAGGGCTTCATGTGTTTGAGAGGGATCAGATAAAGCCTTTCTGATCAGCAGTTTGAAGAAGCTTCTGAGCTAATCTGATTCTAATTAGCAACTGAAAGCAAAGCGTTTGAACACAAGCACTGAGCTGTAGTGCAAATTAGTCAGTCTGAACCAGAAGTGACAGTACAGTATTACATTCATGCAGCCTATTGAAACTCTGTTAGGAGACAACTCCTTTAACTCTTTTATAAATTGGTAGGCACCAAACAAAAAATTATCCAATAAGGAATGCACAGTTGTGTTTACATATTGGGACTAAAAAACAAATTTTTACAAAAACCTAGAAGTTACTACTTACCCAAATAAACTCAGGTTAACTTTTCCTTTCCTGTGCCCCAGGGCTAGAATTTCCAACAAGTGATAGCGCTGAAGACTTTTATTAGATATCATTGGATCACTAGAATCCTTTTTTTTTCCACCACTCCTCAAATAAACAGAAAACTAATCAACCCTCACCAGACAAATTCAAACGTCGGGAAAGGAAAACGAACATTAGCAAAATGCATCCATAAAAACGAATATGACAACAAAACTTTTTTCAAATCTAAAATGTGTACACAATGCAAGGTATCCAAAATTAAGCCTTGGTAAATACCACTTGATTATCTTTAGCAAAAATCAATTTAAGAAATATCCTTTATATCACAACTATAGGTCATTAGTAAACCAGACAGACATGCATTATATATGCTACACAAGTATATTCTCTATGTACCATATCATCGTCTAAGAATGCGTTACCTAATTACCTGTAACAGACAAAAACACGAACATTACACACAAACAACTTTTCCTTCAAATAAGAACAATAACTCTCCCAAAATATCAGGAAGATTTGCTTGGAACAAAACACAAAATGTCTGTTCATAAGTAATATCTCTTATATTAACCTAGTAAACTCAGCCCATTCACACTATAGCGGCCGTCAAACTTTCCCAGATCGTAAATATCCTTTCTACTATTACATAACCTTGCTGTGTAATAGAGCTGTCAACTGTCTTATCTACTGACCAAAGACAAGAATTTTATCCCACACTCAAAATGCTTACTCAAACAAAATCTACACTTTCTCCGGTGGCTCAAACAATCATGCAACACAGAACACAATACAAGAAACAAATTTACAAACAGAAATCCAAACAATATGACAATATTTGACTCTGAACACCAGAACTGAACCCGTCTAAAATATTAACTCCCATAGACAGCGGACATCAAATCACACCATTAAATTAGAGTCAATAAAGCTATTCACACTGCTTATTCTGTACTACGATAAAACCACTTCTAATATGTATACGCTGCATGTGTTTCTCCTAGAGATAACATGCCCAGAATAAAGAGACTTGACGTCTAGCTATTTAAGTGTCTCTTATATGCCCCGGGATTGCTATTTTTCCCCTAAAACAAAACTGAATATACCATGTTTTCCTATGGATTTAAAACACCTCTTAATTTTCTATCTTACTAGACTTTTTCATTGACACAATTACTTACTTTTTTTTCTCACTCCTGTTTTTTTTTTTCAAGAACTAGAATAAGCCTTCTTTCAAGCCTGTTCCTAAAGCTCATAACAAAATCCATCCAACCGTCTTAAAGGAATTGAATGTAGTAGCATTCAATTCCTTGTTCCTTTAAATTTTCACCTTTGCAAATGCGTAACCCACATCATTGTTTTCACATCTTTTATACACTTATCCCCTAATATCACTCCTATGCAACACATTGCGGCACTTACTTGGCCAAAACACAATAGGGAAGCATGCTCCCAGCCTGAAATATCAACAGATATATTTACATCTTCTTTCTTTCTTAAAATAGACATGTTTTGCACAATTTCACACTATATTCCAGATTAATGATGAGGTTCAAAATTCCAAACTATAGTAATTTTGCTAAAATTTGACTAATAATGTCAGAGGGGCGCTATCAACACTCCCTTAATCAGAAAAACCTTTGCCATATGTTTTTTGACACCATATTCCGGATTATCGAATTTTTGCTAAAATCTGCTTTTAAATGTCAGGGAAGGTCGCTATCAACACTTCCTTAATCAGAAAATCCTTCTGCCATGGTGTTTTACAAACATATTCCGGATTATCGAGAATTTACTGCTAAAAATCTGCCTTTTTAAGATCAGGAGGTCGCTATCAACGCTCCTATAATAAGAAAACCCTTTTTCCATGTGTATTTCACCATATTCAGGATTATCGGAATTCTCCTAAAATCTGCTTTTTAATGTCAGGAGGTCGCTGTCAACACTCCCTCAATCAGAAAAACCCTTTGCTATGTGTTTATTTACAACATCATTCTGGATTATCGAATTTCTTTGCTAAAATTTGCTTTTTAAAGTCAGGAGGTCCTCTATCACGCTCCTATAATAAGAAAAAACCTCTCTGCCGTATGTTTAACAACGTCATTTCCTTGTATCCCGAAATTTATGCCAAGTCCTTTGTGTGGGTCCGATACGGCATTAAAGAAGCAACATCCAATTCTTTATTTACATTATTATATGAGTAAGCTCAATGATATACAATAAAACTACAAGAAGATAGTGTGATATTGTGAAACCTTCTTTGCAAAATATAGATTATAAAGGCAAGGCACGCATAATAATTGGTTACAAAAGGCAAGCACACGCATAATATGGAATACAAATACGTTACATCCCATCAGCTTCATCCAGGCATTTATTAGCATCATCTACTCGGCATCAGCTGGGAGAGCAACGCGCGCCCAGTCGAGATAGAAGAGATAATCCAGAGATCGACAACACCTTTCACGGGTGCCCCCATAAACAGGTTCCAAGCATCTACCAGGCATCTTATCAGCAATCATCATCCGTAACATCAGCTGGGAAAGCGTCCAGCGAAGATAGGGAAATCATGCCTGGGATCGCCACAGAGCAGCGGCGAGGCGTCCCTCCCCCCCCCCACCCCCCCCCCCCCCCCCTCCCCCCCCCCCGTTTCCCCCCCCCCCCCTAATAGCCAACTGGTCCAGCTACTTCAAACTTCGCAGACAAACTTTCTCACTTATATCTACTTGAAACAAATGCCTGCGTCTAACCAAAGTGTTACGCAAGCTGACAGATCATGTACGTTTCCAGTATAAGTCCTCCTCCTTCGAATGGCCAGTTCTTAAGAGGTTAACCTGCACTGTGAAAAACCCATGACATGATGCTAAACAACCCTGAACCATGAAACACCTGGGTTCCCATGACTTCTCTGCTAACCATGTCGGGTAGTATTATTTCAGTTACAGTGTTTTCCCCAAAACACGAGGCCCTGAAAACAATCCCTCGTGTTGACCAATATGCACTGCTTCTCAGTAAACATAGGAAATTTACCACTTAAGAGATCAATTATTCTTAAAGAGATACTGACAATATGATTCCGGACGGTCAATAAATCCACTTAGCACTACAGGCGCCGCGATCCCTCTTCCCCCCTCCCCCCCCCCCCGCAGCGATGGAGTCGGGGAAGATGGCGCCAAAGTGCGGGAGAGGGGCAATTCAGCGTCCAGGTCCTGAAGGGGGAGAATTAGTTGGAGATTGATATATTCTCTGGATCAACACTTTAGAAAAATAGGATGAACTGGATGGACGTATCTCTTTTTTCGGCCTAGCAAACTATGAAACTGTAACTATGTAATATCTCCCAAAGAGGGTGACTTGAGCAGCTGGACTGCCTTTCTGGGTCTCCTAAGTCCCATTTCTTGCTGGCTTTCTGCAATTTTTGCTGTGTCCTGTGCAGAGCACAGAGATCCTGCATACTGCAGCTCACATGGATGCAGGTTTTAAGAATTATTAAAAAATATTGAAAGTGATGAGGAAAATTAAAAAAAAAATAACCAAAAATCCCTAAAAAATCTGTTTAACATAAAAACGTGAGTTAAACAATAAATAATTTTTTGATGAACATTCCCTTTAACTTTGCAGCGTCATTTTCTTTGACCAATTACTTTTCTGTACTTCAAATTGGACTGAATTAGGGGAATTTTTTGCTGGGTAAGTGACTTTTTTTTTGGACCCATTTTGGGGTAGATTTACTTTTTGATCACTTTTAATTCAAATTTTTAGGGGAATTGAAATGACCAAAAAAACATAATTCTACCATTTGGAATTTTTTTTTCTTCTATCGTGTAAGCTATGGGAAAATGATATATATTTTAATGATAGGACTTTTTCGGATGTGGCGAAACCAAGAATGTGTAACTTTTTTTTATTAGAAAAATGGCAAAAGGGAGGCAATTTCAACTATTAGTATTTATTTGTATGCTTTTTCTTTACATTACAAGTAAGCCCCCCCTGGGGGGTACCACCACTATGGAGTGCCATTGTTAGTACACCCTTCTGTATTGCATAAACAATGCAGAAAAGTGTGTAAAGATGGTTGTTCTGTCACTTCCTGGCAGGAAGTGATGAAATCATATACATGGCAGCGATGGAAGCCTGCATAAAGCTTCCAGCCGCCATTGTAATGGATCGACACCCCGCAATCTCCCTGTGGGGGTTCCAATAGCAGTGAGAAACAGTGGCACCATTTCTCATTCAAGGGGTAAACAGCAGGGAAGGGCTGGGTCGTCCGGGTTCGGTTAGGGGTTAAAAATGTAATTTTATATAAAAAGGGGGAAAGACATAACTTGGGGGAAAATGAATTTTTTTTTCACCCAATAATTTGAGTTAAATTTTTCCCAAACCCCACTGTTTCCCCCACAGAGCAGAAATCAGGCGATACCTTTTAAGGCAATTGAGTATATTTGATGGTAAGGTTTAAGATACATCTTTTTCTTCAGACATGTGTTATACAAAAACGAAAATTCACAGGTTTTATACACTAAAGACATAAAACCTTCAAAGGAACTTAGAACCTTTAAAAATAGCAAAAGCAATATAAGTAAGCAGCTTTTTTTCAACAGGTCAAGATATAAACAATCGGGAAACTTGGGGGGTGACGGGGGGGATAGAAATCTTGCTGTTACTTTTAGTTAGTTGTGTTTTTTGTGACCCCCATTTTCACACATAATGTGACATAAACGGAATGAAATTAAGGTGCATCCCCACGGCAAGGGAAAAAAACCGTGGGTTTTATCCCGACCGGAATTTTCCCGGGTTTTTGGTGTGCAATGTCTTGCGGGCGGCCCCGGGCGGAAAAACCGGGGCGGAAAACCCGTGCAGTGGGGACGCTGCACGGGTTTTCCCAAAGAGCCGCATTGTGCAATTTTTTTGGGGGTTTTTTCAGGGGTCCGCAAAAAAATGTCCCAAAAACCCTGCCGGGGACATGCCCTAAGTTCATTTTGAGGTTTTTAAATTTTGGCATTAATTTAAATTCCCATTCCTTTCTCTCACTCTGCATCTTAAAATGTCCCATTAAAACTACAACATGCAAATCTTCAATAGAGTGATCTTCTCTAGAGAAATGTGCGTCCACTGGAAGATCTGTTCTGCTGTTATTGATGGTGAATCTGTGTGAGTTCATGCGCTGACTCTCTGCCCTGTTTCCCCCACACAGAGGCCTGTGGTAGGACATTGCACACATATAATAAGATATACCACATTGGAGGACCTGCAGTCTAACTGATGTGCTGTAATCTGTTCTAGCTACGTTGTACCTCCTTTAACCAGGCTGTGGTGATAGCAATGTGTGTTTACAGCACTCTGAACTTCTGTATTATTAATACAGCTACTACCATACACGTCCAGATACCTGATACACACACACCACTGTACTAAAATCAAGTTATAACAAAAATTACAGTGAAATAAATCATTTCTACTGTGATAAAAGTACATCCCTGTAGTACACTCATACACTCTCATAAGTGCAGACTGCTGTAAACAGACATCTCTATCTTCACAGATGAGGAAAGGAGGTACAACCTAGTTAGATCAAATTACAGCACATCAACTGGGACATTCTGGCAGGGAGTGTCAGAGACCAGTTTACAACAAACATTTGTTAGGTAGTGAAGATGATTATAAATCAATAAAAGAGGTGGAAGGCTTGGCCAGCTAGAATGGGAGCAGCAGGAGCATGCAGGCACACAGAATATAAGAGAGGAAATCTGTTGTGAAACGGCCATAGATATGAAATTATCCACGCCCTTTTTTTTTACCTATACTGTGAGACTACCCCTTTAAGTAATTTCCTTTATGTCTGCCCCACCCTTTTTTTTTAGGGGATTGCGTTTTGGAAAGTTTTTTATCCCATTTAATCTTTATCAAGGTAGAACAGCTTTTGCTTTACAACACATGCACTCCGGATTAGTGATGAGCGATTGCGTCAACTATCGTCATCGGATCTATAGTCGATATCGTCAATTATCATGCCAATATCCGATAGCCGATAACAGATAATCAGTCCTGATGACCAATTATAAGTCTATGGTGAGAGGAACAACAGCTTCATTCTTACACCCAAACAGGTGAGAGAAGCGGAATTAACAGCCACAACAGTAAAACGGGATATGTGCTACATCTTAGGCCAAGACAAATGAAGGCAACAAGAGTCACAGAAAAAAAGTCACAGACTATTCACAATCCCAGTCCTCTACCACAGCATGACCCTTAAACCTGCAAGACCCACAAATTAAAAATGTGGGCCAGAAGCAGTATTTATTTGAACACATCATTTTTTGTTGAACTGGACAATGACTATCCCTGTCCTTGGACGCAGCATGACCCTTAAACCTGTAATGACCCACATATTAAAAAAGTGGTTGGAAAAAATGAGTCCTTTCAACCACTATTTTAGTTGAACTGGAACATTGACTAACCCTGTTCCTGGACCGTCAGCATTTCCCCTAAAATCTGCATGACCCACCATATTTAAAAATGCCGGAAAAAGTAGTCTTTCAACCACCATTTTTAGTTGAACAGAACATTGACTATGCTTGACCTGGACCGCATCAAGACCCATAAACCTGTTCTGACCCGCAGATTAAAAAGTTCCGGAAAAACGGAGTCTTTGAAACCACCCATTTTAGCTTGAAGAGAATTGGCTAATCTGTCCTGTACCACATCATGACCCCAAAACCTGCATGACCCACAGATTAAAAGTGCCGGAAGAAAGTAGTCTTTGAACACAATTTAGTTGAACTGGACATTGACTATCGCTGTCCTGTCCCGCAGCTAGACATGAAAACCTGCATGTGTCCACAGATTACCAAGGTGACGGAAGGGCAGTAATTTTGCATAAGACTAGACATGTTGGTGGTGGTTAAACACGTTAGATTCTTCCCTCTACTTATGCGAATGGAGGGATGACTTGGCGAAAAAGGCCACACCGGTCTTGGGCTTCCCACCACGACAACACCCCTTCTGTCTCTGCCTCCACCCCTCCTCCACCACTTCAAGACCAAGTTGTCTCCCTCTGCTGTCCATGTCCCTCAGCGGCATGATCAAGGATCAGCCTCCGCTTCAGCCTCCACCGTTGCCCGAGTACCACCAGCACTACCAGAGACACAGCCTACCCCTTCTCCTTCCACCAGTTTGACCTGCACGCCATACAGCTGACAGTCTAGCAGCCAGCTTTCAGTGTACCGGTGGTGGGAGCATAAGAAACCTTCAACCCAAACATCCCCAAAGGCCAAAAGCTGAATTTTGGCATTGCCAGACTTTTGCCTTGGAAACGTTGCATTTCCCGCCTGGTGGAATAGATGTGTTCCGCCACATCATGACCCTTACCTCCCACAATACCAGAGGGCCCCCCCCCCCCCCCCCGAGCAGGCATTTCTTTTCACGAAAAACCATCCCTGCCCTGGCCAGTCACGTGTCATCTAAAATCTGCAGCGCGTTGACTGCATCTGTGTCTGGCAAAGTCCATCTGACCACCGATACATGGACTAGTAAGCACCGCCGAGCCTGCTATTTCTCTGTGGACAGCACACTGGATGAGCTGGTGGATGTCTCTGGTGGTGACGTGGCTCTCAGGCTGGGCACACACTCTTCAAAACCGCAAGGAATGGTGGGGGGCAGGGTTCTTTCACCCAAGGTTTACAGGTAGCATCACGTGTCTTAGAGAAACAGGCCGTGTTTTTAAAATTAAGTGTCTTGGAGACCGTCAACACACGAGGTCAAGAGCTGTGGATGGGCTCTGCCTATGAACTGAGTGGTGGCTTGGTGACAAGAACCTGGTGCCAGGCAATGGGCGAAATCTTGCCGCCCTTAAATCGGGTATCTGGAGCACATCCCTTGCCGGCACACGTCATGAACCTCGTTGTCAGAAATTTCTAAAGCGCTGTCCCGGGTCCGAGTGCCTGCTGAGGAAGGCTCAAGGTTCCTTAGCTCACACCTGTCCCGGTTCGCACCCTGCCTCGTTCCCGGCTGCTGCGTTACAGCGTCATCTGTGCCTCTCTGTCACACCGTCTCATTGTGGACGGATGGCAAACGCTGGAATTCCACCCTCCACATGCTCCAGCAATTGTGGCATTCAGCGATATGCCATTATGCATTATGAAGGTGGTGCATTGCCTGACAAGCAGCAGTGAGGACCTCGGGAGTGAGCCACGAGAGTGGAGTGCCGAGAAAGAACTCTGCAACATCCTAGCAGTTTTGAAGAAGCCACCAAAATGGTCAGTGCGGACAATGCCCTAGTCAGCATGAGATTTGGTAGAGATCTTAGTACGTTTACGGCAAATGCGGCATACAACGTCGCTGGGCGAATCTGAGGCTTGATCGAAAAAGGCCCAGGCTTCAGAAGTTCTAAACCTTTTCCATAAGCGGGGAGCGGTGTTTCTGCTGCCACCCCACTGATCATGGCTGGCAGAATTATCTCAGCGGACTTCTGTGACCGCCCTCTCCCTTTTTGAGGCCGGACCCGTACTGACACTACCCCATCGTTTTCCTCCTCATGCAGAGACGATGCGCTCGCAAGCAAATTCTGCTGAAAAGACCATGTTGGATCCGCAATGTCATCATCATAAGCAGCAGCACAGGTGACTTCCTCATCCTGACATTCTACATCCTGGAGCTGCGGGCTACAAGCAACAGGCACTGAAAGCGTGCCGACTGGCTCGGTATTTTGGCGAATGACCCAAGATTCCTTCTCCTCCTCTCATGGCATCAGCGATTGGGCGTCTAGAGCATATAAAATCATCCACTTTGGCCTCATGATCTTTTGAATGCCTTCTGACCCAACAGGTGGTTACATGAGTGACAATTGTGCTGCATTGCTTGCTGTTGGACCGATGCTGACGATGCTGATGACAACATTTGTGGCGTGACTGGGAGGGAGGAGGTAATGACTGCTGATTCAGGTTGCATAAACACTGAAGAACATATTGGCAACGCTGTTTCTTACTGAATTCACAGGCACCGACCCATCGATGACAGGCTGACGGTCCTGTGCAACCGACGGTCCGCTAGCTTGCGTGTTGTCGCCAGCACTGATAGGAGCAACTTCCTCTCGGTACCTCTACTCCATGTCCTACACTCCTCTTTGCTCGCTTTACCACCTGCAGTTCGCTCCATGATCAAAAATATAAAAATTTAAAAGGTATGGAAGAGTTTTTTACAGTCTCTTATTGAAAGACGGCAAATCACATGTATTCTTAGATCCCTCTAATTTCCAACAGGCAACTAGGATTAGAAACAGAATTGTTTCTATCAAATATCTGTGAAATGCGGTCTGGTGGAAGAACCGTAACACAAAATCCTTCAGTCCCTGAGATTTACAACTGCCCAGTAGGACTAGCAATTGATAGTTTTCAACAAACTATCGTACAAATGCATGATTAGCCCCAAACAGAGACGCACTGAGTGAAATAGAAGTATTATTAAGTTATATGGATTACATATGGCGGTTTTGCCACCACTGACAACAGGTGGCAGTTACTATGAAACAATGTGTAAAACAATTTGTGTACAAGTGCACGATTAGCGCCAAACTGAGACGCAAGGACTGCAATAAGAGTATTTAAATGTTATAAGGATTAATATGGCGGCCTTTGCATCACTGACAACAGGCGTAATTTACGATGAAAAATGTAATAACACAATATGCGTACAACTGAAGCTCTCTGACCAGACAGACGAACGAACATGCAATTAGAGTATTTAAATGTTAATATGGATTAATATGGCGGCCTTTCCACCACTGACTACGGGCAAATTTTAAAATAAAAAATATGTAATCAAAATTGCTTTCAACTGAGTCATCCAAAAACAGACGACGGACTGCAAAAAGGGGAAAAGTTATGTGGATTAAATGGCGGCCTTCACACCACTGACTACGGGGCGTATTTACATAAAAATATGAAACGCAATATGGTACCACGAGTCTATCCCAAACAGACACAGGCGAAAAGATTAATTAAATTTTAAAAGGATTAAAGGCGGCCTTCCCCCCAACTGACAACACATGTTTTGCTAAAAATTTTAAAAACCCAAAGCGTACAACAAACCTTTTTGCGGCAAACAAGCAGGGACGCAATAAGAATTAAAAAATTTTTGTGGAAATATGGCGGCCTTCCCCCATGACTACAGGCGCAATTTACAGGAAATTATTTTAACAAAAATTTACTAAAAACCGAGCTCTTTGCGGAAAAACGTCCACGGACTTCAATAAAACTTTTTAAAAAATTAAAGGATAATTTATGCGGTTTTTTTAAACTGACACGCAGTGTTTGCAATAGAATGAAAAAAAACAGGGACAATTTCAACCAAACAAGGCTGCGGGCCAAAAAATTGGGTAAAAAACAATGCTTTTTCAATTAAAGCACGAACACCGATGCAAAATATCCCCTTCGTTTCAAAGCCTCTCCTGCGGCCGCCCCCCCCCCCCGCAGCTCCCCGGGACACACCAGTAGATATCCCTTTAAAAATTTCTCTAACTAAAAAAAGAAGTAAATTTTCAAACTAACTCATTCTAACTGTAGGAGGTGGATGGGTTTTTTGTATTAGAAGAACTACTCTCCCGAGTGTTAGAAAGCTAATTGGTTTAAACGCAGACAGACACTCCGGTGAATGGGCATAGACAGAGAATGTGCTCAACAGAAAATGCAGTTGCTAGATAAAACGGATCAATGTTTTTGCAGCCCAAAAGATCCATACACCCGCAAAGTGGTGACTTGCTCCCCCTCCCCCCCCCTTTTCCCCGGAGCGAATGGCGGCCCTGAAAAGGGACGATATTAATAGATTACTGTAAGATTGTCACCCAAATTTATGTGATCGGAAATTTCCGTTAAAACCTAAAACCGTGTGATTTTAAATTTTGGCGATAATACGTCACCCCCAACCCCAATATAAAAATTTCCCTTTATCCTTCAAAAGGTTTTTTTTTCGGGAACCACAAAAACACGAATTTTTAGGAAGGCTAGTTTTGACTGTTATAAGGCCCAAAAACGCATTGACGGACAAGGTTTTAAAATTAACAGAACAATAATAAATGGGGGATATTAAACGCATCTTTAATGCCCCCTTGGAGACATACCTTAAGGAAATAAAAAAAAGGAAAAGAAAAACCCCAAAGTGGATCAACAGAGATGTAAAGGAGAAATAAATAACAAAAAAAGCATTTCAGCTATTAAAACAGGAGGACAGTGAAAAGGGAAAAAAGCTAAAAGGAAAAAAATAAAAAATTAAAATAATGATAAAGGGAATAAAGCTGGAGACAGAAAGGAATACGATAGAAAGTAAAACAACCCCAAAAATTTTTGACTATAAAAATAGTAAAAAAAGTTAAAACAAAAAAAGTTGACCCTTTGAAATGTAGGAGGAGTTAAGGTGCAGGGCATGAGAAAAAAAAAAAAACCTATTTAACCCCTTCCCGACATTGGACTTCATAGTCCTACGGGAAGTATTCCCGCAAATGGCACATGATACGTCCCCGGGGATCGCACGGGTTACAATGAGGGCCCCCACATCGCGGCATGGGACCAGCAGTAATTACCGCTGGGCCCCATCCGGGATCACCCACGGGGCCGGGTGAACGCCGGCCCCGGGGGTTTAACCCTTAGATTTAAAATTTATCGGAGCAACCAGGCAGGAGGATAAAAGTTATCCTGGGTTGTATTTTACATCACCACTCACAATACATTGTTGGGGAGGGGATTGACAGTCCCATGGCGGCCCGTACACAGCAGCTCCTGTTACTGGCCTGCCTTTTAACAGCAATCTGGAGATTGCTGTTATAAATCCCCTCTGGGGAGAAGTAAAAAAAGTGTAAAAAAGTTAAGAAAAGGAAAAAAAGTGATACACAAACACGAAAATTAAAAAAAAACACGTACATCGCCCTTTTCCCCTTTACAAAAGCCAATCACCCCAAAAAAGATCAAAAATAAATAAAGTACACATATTTGGTATTGCTGCATGCGTAATGACCTGCCCTATAAATATGTCATATTAATTAACCCGTATAGTGAACGCTGTTAAAAAAAACCCCAAAAGAACAATCAAAGAATTGTGATTTTTGTTCACCCTGCAGCACATAAAAGGGAATAAAAAGCGGTCAAAAATTCATATAAACGCCAAAGTTGTACCAATTAAAATGTCAGCTCATCCCGCAAAAAAATAGTCCTTACATGTCTCTGTATACGGAAAAATATAAAAAGGTATGGCTGTCAGAAGATAGTGATGCATAAATATTGTTTTACACAATAAAAACACTTTTTTTAAGTGCTTCAACATAGAAAAACTATATAAATTGGGTATCTCTGTAATTGTATCCGCTCACAGAATAAAACTAACTTGTCACAGATACTGCACAGTGAGCACTGTTAAAAATAAAAACACTACTAGGATTACAGTATTTTCTTCACCCTGCCTTCCAAAAAACGGATTTAAAACTGATCAAAAAGTCTTGTCCACCAAAAAATAAAACCAATAAAAACTTCAACTCATCCTGCAAAAAAACAAGCTCCTACACAGAAAAAAAAAAAAAAAGTTATGGCTCTCAGACTGCGGCGATGCAAAGACGTGTTTTCCTTTTTGAATAAAAGTGTTTTTATTGTGTAAAAGCAGTAAAACATTAAAAAAAAATTAAAATTTGGTATCGCTGTAATCGAATCGACATGCTGAGTAAAGCTGGCATGTCATTTATACTGCACAGTGACCGCTGTAAAAAATAAATATAAAAAACTCTACCAGGAATGCTGTATTTTGTTTAAAATGCCTCACAAAAACCTTAATAAAAAGTGATCAAAGCGTCATACGCACCCCATAATGGTACTAATAAAAATGTCAACTCATCCTGCAATAAACAAGCCCATGATCAGATCTGAATACAGAAAAATGAAAAAGTTATGTTTGTCAGAATAGGAAAACATGGAAACGCAATTTTTTATAGACCTATTTCTATTATGTAATAGTAATAAAACAAAAAATTATATAGAATATTTATCATTGCAATTGTAGAGACCCACATAGTAAAGTTACCTTTATTTATCCGACAGCAAACATGTAAAAAAAAACCCCAAAAAACAATGACGAACTGCATTTTTCCCCCCATTTTCACGGCCCAATGATAAAAAACACTATGAAAACAGTGCCCCCCAAAATGCCCCAAAATTAAAACCCAAATTTTAATAAATTTTAATTATATAGGTAAAAAAAATTTTCCGCAGCCCTTTACAAATTAAAGGTATACGTAAGACAATACAACATTAAAAGTACTTAAGATGGACAAAAGGTGTGAGGGCCCCTGCCGTGAGAGCTTACACTTTAGGGGGGTTTTTCTGAAAAAGGGGATGAACCTGCCACCCAAAGTAATTATATAAGAAATGCCCTAGGGAAGGGGAGGCAGTGTATGGATAGCAGGGGGATTTGGTGGGCCGATAAAAAGACGTTTCTCAGGGCCCCCTTTAAAACTAAGGTTGTGAGTGTGCCTGATGCCCGCGGTAGAAATTTTTCCCAGAAGGGTGACGCCGTGTGAAATTTTGGAGGGATGGGGGGTTGGGATGTTTGATGGTGAAAAGTTTAGAGCAAGTGGAGGGCGGGGGTGGAGAGATGAGGGAGGTTGATGTAAGGGGGGGCAGATTTTGTGGAGAGCTTATGGGTGAGGGATGATTTTAGTATCCTGTACTGAAGGGGGCAACCCATGCAGTGACGCTTAGGGTAGAGGCTTTAGTATGGGCTGGAAAGAAAGTGACCCTGCTGCTGATTCAGGGGAAAGTTTGAAGGGGGAGAAAATTCAAAGGGGGAACGTTTCAAGGAGTTACAGTAGTAAGACGAAAAGAATAAGAGCACAATAGAGTTTGGTTGTTTCCACAGTGAGAAAGGACTTTTGGGATTTCTTGAGGTGAAATGACAGGGGGGGGCAAGGGATTGGATATATGGGGTAAGGTCAGATCAAAATCTAGTATAACCCAAGGGGCCTGCTCCAGGAGAAATGGTGGTACAAATACTGAAACGAAATAAGGAGGAAAAGGGGGGTTGGTTGAAGTGGCAAAAAAGAAAAGGGAAAGTTCATTTTTTGTAGTTTATTTCAGAGGGGAAAAGGGACATTATGTCAGAGACAGGGACAGACATTCAGGTTTTTTTGTAGCAGGTTAGGAGTGATGCTTGGAAGGGGTGTACAATTGAGTGTCATCAGAAAGAGATGGCTGGAATCCAAATCTGCTGATGGTTTGTCCAATCAGGGCTGGGTTTTTTAAAATAAAAGAGGAGAGGACCTAAACTGACCTTGAGGAACCCCAGCATCAAGAGGAGAGAGAGGAGGTATATCCGAAAAAAGAGACATTAAAGGGGGGATCAGAAGGGTAAGATGAAAACCCAAGAAGAGCGGGTGCCCTAAAGGGCCCAAGGCAGGGCTGCTTAGGAAAGGGTGGTGATCAACAGTGTCAAACGGGTTTGAGAGATCCAGGAAAGCAAAAAATGAGTTAGTTACTGAGATTTTGCTGTTAGGAGGTCATTTGGGGACTTTAACTAAAGCATTTCCCTTTGGGGTGTAGGGTGGGGGAAAACGGTTTTGTAATACGAAAGGATTTTAGTAGAGAGATGGGATTGGCGAGAGTAGACCAAGCTTTTCCAGGAGTTTAGAGATGAGGGCAGTTTAAAATGGTTGAAAATTAGCAGCGCGGACATTTCCCGAGTGGGGTTTTTTAGTAAAGGTGTTTGATGGCATTTTAAAGGAGATGGGAAAAATCCCCCAAAGGGGAGAGAGGTTAAGATTTTTAGTAAAGGGGAGAGGAAAAAGCTGGAAAATGGGACTGGACAAAAGGGAGGGGAATGGGGTCCTGGAGGTGGTGGGGGGCAAAAAAGAAAGCCTGGACACTTCTTCCCCGCGGGGTCAAGGGGTGAGAGTAATTTAAAAGGGCATGCGGGAGGGGAGGGGAAAAGGGGATTTTGGGGACTGAGATTATTTTTGCCGGATATTCTCTCTTTGAAAATGAGTCGCCAGGTCTTAGAAGAGGTCGTAACTGGGGGCCAGTTTTTGCCTTAGGAGGGAGTTTAAGGGGTCAAACAGGGGTTTTTGGTGTTTGTGTATGTTTGGGTGAGGAGGGGAAATATTCTTGTTTTGGGACGCTGAAGGGCATGTGAAAGTCCCCGAGTTGAAATTTTTTAGTGGAGAAAGTTCAGGTACTTGACTTTCCCACAGTGTCAGCACACCGGAGATACTGCAGGGAAGCAAGTCTGAGGCGTGTGCCAAGGGTGCGACTCGACTTGGGGGTGCGGGGGTTTTTTGGTGGTGCTAAAAAGTCCAGGGTGGTTGTGAGAGTTTATTGTAAGTTTGACAGCCAGACATGAAGGGAGGGGTGTGCCAAGGCTGCCCCCTGAATTGGTGGTGCGGTGTGTGAGTGGGCTAAAATTTCCAGGGGGGTTGTGAGAGTTTCATTGAATGTTTGACAGCCCGATCATACGGAGAGGAGGAGATTGGGGGGGGTGAGGACTGTATGGTGTCTGTTTGGGTTCCTAATATTAATGGGTGATATTTCGGAATGTTTTTATGGGGAGATTTTTCCAAGAAGGTGAGGGGAAATTTGTGATAACGAAGGAGATAAGGTTGGGTCAAGAGTGATAAGGAGAATTAGTAATTGAAATTGGGAAAATGCAGAAGAAATCAAGAGTTCCCTCCTTGTGGGTGGGAGGTCAGTAAACGCGAGAGGCCAAGAGAAAGGTTAGGAAAAGGAAATGGAAAGGAGAAGGAAACAGGGGTCACAATGGGTTGAAATCCCCCATGATGAGTTTGGGCTTTCAATTGAGGAAGTGGGGAGCCAGGCAAACAAAAAATCCCGAAACTGGCGGGGTGAGCCGGGGGGTCGTAACAAACCCCGGACTCAGGGGAAAATGGCCAAAAGAGTAGAGGTGTGGACCCCAAAAGGGGGGGAAAGTGAGGGGGGGTGGGGAGGGATACCCCGGTAAGTGCAGTGTGGAGAGAGAAAATATGCAAATCCTCCACTGGGTTTCTCGGTCTGGGGGGTGGGGAAGATTGGCCGCCATAGGTGAGGGAGCAAGGGGGAAACGGTGTCAGATGCTGAAGCATGTTTTTTGAGAGCTAGCGGGTAGAGGGGAATAGGGGGAAACGGTCAGAACACAGTAGTTTTGTTTGCAGCGGATCGGGGGGTTCCCCCAAAACACATGAAAAGGGGGAGGGAAAAAAGAAAACGAAACAAGCAGGTTTGCAGGGTTTTAGGAAGGAGGGGGGGGGGATGAGATAAAGGAGTGTGGGCCCGGGGTTAGGAGGATGTTCCCCGAGTGAAAAGCGGGGAATAAAAGAGAGCAGATGGTTAGTGAATAATATGAGCGGCATTTGGCAGTAATATGTAAAAGAGGTTTGGGGGGGGGGGTTTTAAAAAGGGGAAAAAAGTGTGG
The DNA here is from genome assembly GCA_025379985.1 of Phyllomedusa bahiana. Classification (NCBI taxonomy): domain Eukaryota; kingdom Metazoa; phylum Chordata; class Amphibia; order Anura; family Hylidae; genus Phyllomedusa; species Phyllomedusa bahiana. The sequence goes on along the minus strand of JAODAL010005911.1, from coordinate 67,999 downwards.
GATGAAAAAATAGGGAGGGAAGGAGGAGGAGTGATTGAATAAAAATTTTTGAGGGAGACAGGGGTAAGATAGGAGGCAGGTGGTGGGGAAGGTAGATAGTAAAATGAGATGGAAATAAGGGGGTATTTTTAAAAAAGTGCAGCTACCACAAAAAAGTTTAGCCCCCTAATCCCCCAGCTCACTTCCATCCTCTTTCTGGCATATTTCGAGGCCCCTGCACTTTTAAAAAGTCACTTAGAAAAAAATTGGGGCCCTGAAAAATGGCCAGAACCTTGGCCATAGAAGGGGCACTGCAACTTTACTAGGTGGGAAGTTCTTAGAGTTAGGGAATTCAGGTGTCAAAGGTGGGCACAAAAGGTTCTCACAAAGCGACATTCAAGGGGAATATCTGGGATTGATGGCTACACAAATAAACACAGGATAAATTATGGAAGACAGAGCTGGGGCAAAATATCTATACAAACACGTACCATTTAAACAAACAGGCAACAAATTACACAAATAATGCTGTGGATTTGCTGGCAAATGCTGTTCACCAGAAAACCTAGATGAGATCCCTGAAGGGTGTTGAATGCAAAATGGGGCAACTTCTGGAAGGTTTCACCTGTTCTGGTACTTTGGGGGCTTTGCAAATTCTACATGGCCCCACAAAAATCTGAGTTCCAAAAGCCAAATAAAACTCCCTTTCTTATACGCCCTGCCATGCGCCAAAACAGCAGTTTACACCCTCATGTAGGGTATTGCCGAACTTGGAAGAAATTGTGTAACAAAATTTGGGGTGCAGTCTTTTCCAGGAATCCTTGTAAAAATTTAACATTTTCAGCTAAAATTACAGAGTGTTGTAAAATTTTTGTTTTTCATTTTCATAGCCTAATGCTAAAAAAAATTGTAAAACACCTGTGGGGTTAAAATACTCACTACACCCCTGGATATATTCCTTAAGGAGTGTAATTTCCCATATGGGGTCTTTTAGGGGAGTTTATTAAGTTTTAGCGCCTTAGAGTGTCCGCAAACCTGAAATGGTGCCTAAGTAAAATCATAATGAAAATGAGACCCCAGAGTCTGGTAGGTGCTCCTCCTATTCTGGGGCTTGTGGTTGAGCCACATAGCGCACATATGGGATATCTTTGAAAACAGCAGAATCTGATCATATCTACCGTGTTCTTGTGAATAATGGATAAAAATTGAAAATCTGCAAAAAAAGTTAAATTTGAAAATTTCAACTACTCCACTTTGCTTTAATTCTTGTGAAACACCTAATGGGTTAATAAACTTCCTAAATGCTGTTTTGAATTCTTTAAGGGGTGTAGTTTCTTAGATGAAGTCATTTATTGGGGTATCTAACATACAGGCCAATCAAAATCAGGATAGATCTGGACTGGTCTCTAAAAAATGTATATTGCAAATTTTCTTGAAAATTTGAAAACTACTACTAAATTTCTAAGCTCCCTAATGTCGTAACAAAAAGAAATTTAAAAAAATTATGCTAACCTACAGTAGACATATGGTAGATGCAAGTTTGAAAATGGTAAATTTTACACATTTTTCACAATACTTTGATATTTTTCACAAATAAACAAGGACTTTTTTGGACCAAAATTTCTTACAAGCTTGAAGCACAATGTGTCACGAGAGAACAGTCTCTGAATCACATGGATAGGTAAAAGTGTCAAAAAGTTATTCTCATATAAAGTGACACATGCCAGATTTAAAAAATGTGGCTCTGTCAGAGAGGCCAAAACTGGCTCCGGTAAGGGGATGAACTATTTTTTCTCCCCTGTATTTACCGAGGAAAATTACCTTCCTATTTATGAGCAGAGGGATGAGGTAAACTCCACCTTAAATGTTTCTTGTCTAACCCAGGAAGAAGTATAGCTCCGCCTTAATAAGATTAAAATAGACAAATCACCAGATCCTGGTGGTATACAATCCTTTGTCCTAAGGGAATTAAGCAATGTAAGCAGCTATTTTTAATATTTATGGACTGTATATGTCAGGGTATGTTCCAAAGGATTGGCACATAGCAAATGTGGTACCAATATTCAAAAAGGGGTCAAAGAGTGATCCTGGAAACTATAGGCCGGTAAGTTTAACCTCTGTTGTAGGTAAAATGTTTGAAGGTTTTTTAAGAAATGCTATACTGGGGGAAAATGTTTGCAAGTGGGTAACTGGCTCAGTGATAGAAAACAAAGGGTGGTAATTAATGGCACATGCTGGATACCTATTAATAGTGGGGTACCACAGGGCTCAGTATTGGGCCCTATTCTCTTTAACATTTTCATTAATGATCTTACACATGGATTGAACAGTAGAATATCTTTGCAGATAGTTTCATAGTTTCATAGTTTGTAAGGCCGAAAAAAGACAAGACGTCCATCCAGTTCAGCCTGTTGTGCTAAGGTGTTGATCCAGAGGAAGACAAAAACCCCCAATGAGGTAGAAGCCAATTGTCCTCATTTTAGGGAAAAATTCCTTCCCAACTCCAATCTGGCAATCAGAAAAATCCCTGGATCAATGACCCCTTTCCTGAATCCTAGACCCTATAACTTGTTATATTATTATGCTCCAGAAATGCATCCAAACCCTTTTTGAACTCCGTTATTGAATTCACCATGACAAGTCCCTCTGGCAGAGAATTCCATAGTCTCACTGCTCTTACAGTAAAGAATCCCTTTCTATGTTTATGTAGAAACTTTCGTTCCTCAAGACTAGAGGATGCCCCCTTGTTCTTGATACAGGCCCTGTGTATAAAATAAATCTTGGGAGAGATCTCTATATTGACCTTTGATGTATTTAAACATATTTATTATGTCCCCCCGAAGCCGTCTTTTCTCTAAACTAAATAACCCTAATCTTGCTAATCTTTCTGGGTACTGTAGTCCACCCAGTCCTTTTATTATTTTTGTTGCCCACCTTTGTACCTGTTCAAGCTCTAAAATGTCTTCCTGTGCACGGTGCCCAAAACTGCACACAATATTCCATGTGTGGTTTAACCAGTGACTTGTACAAGGGGAGAAAAAGGGCTCTCATCATGTGTCTCTATGCCCCTTTTAATGCACCCTATGATCCTATTTGCCTTGGCAGCTTCTGTCTGACACTGGCTGCTACAATTAAGTTTACTGTCCACCAGGATTCCCAAGTCCTTTTGTAAGGGACCTGTCAGGGGCGCACAAACAGACACAGACAGTGTGAGGCCCTGACACTGGTCCCAACCCCTGTCCCTGCCTTTTGGGGTGCCCGACTCCTTAACAGGTCGGCCCCAAACCCAAAGACTGAGCACTTTTCTGAATAGTGTGAGAACAAAAGACGCAGACAAACAATACAAACCAATATGGAAGGTCAAGCAAGCCAAGTGGGGTAACTATCAGGAACGGGGTACAAAGTCAGAAGAATAAACGTGATCCAAGCAGAGTAAGGTAACCAGGGAGCACAGAATAGAGAGGGTGAGTAATAGGCAAAAACAAAACCAGTATAACCAGCAAGAGAGGAAAACAGAAGAGCCCTTAAATCCCTTTCCCAGGAGAACTAAGGACAAAGGCAATGGGAAAGGAAGAAACGGAAGAAGACAGTAGGAAAGTAGAGCTGTCAATAACCCAGGAGCAAGGAGCCAGGTTAACCCATGGAGTGCTGGAAGATTCCTGGCCCAGCGTCGGCCAGGAATCAATCAAGATAGCATGGAGAAAACCCAGTTAACACTAGTAAACACAAATGAGACACTTTTCCCAGAAACCATGGCTTACTCGCATCGGCCATGGCCGGCAACCAGAACTCAAAGCTGGGTTCTTTCGGGCATGATCATGAAAAGTACCCCGCCCACCTTTATGAGGGCCACCGGGACCTCAACAGCCCCTCTAGGTTTACCCAGAATGGACTTGGTGAATTCTTTCCTTTTCCAGTTTGGGGGAGCATGTTTTGCAGATGGACTCGGAGACGGACATATTTTGGTCTGGTTTGGCGGTTTTTACTAGGTTTTTTGATTTTTAGTTGGGCGTTTTTTAAAGTCTTATGACTCCTAGCCCAGACTGTGCACAGTCGATTAACGGGGGTTTTCCCAATTTTAGTTTTCACCACCTGTAGTGGCGGAATACGTGAGGTGGGAACCATCATCACGGAAAAAGCGGGCCAGCTCGGGAGGAGAACTTTGTGAGCTGGTAGTAGAGGACATTAAATCTGACGTCAAGGTGGTGACAACTACTTCCGAAGAAAGAATATTTTAAGGTTTCTCAATAGACAGATGCATAGATTCTTTTTCCGGGGCAGACGAGTTGAGCTTTGCCCCCGGAGTGAGGTCTATAGAGCAATCATCAGGCCGGTGTGGAGGCAGATGTTCCCCAACATCCCCATCAAAGACACTAGAATTAATTCTGAAATATCATGAGTATTAATTACAGCAAACACCAAGGGATGCCTATCTTCGAAAGAGCACCACATGAGTCACCCCATTTTATAAACTCAGTGGTTCTCCAGCCCGAACACCGATTATGGAGGCGGACCCAGGGCAACCCAAGAATAAATCTGCAGAGAGTTTTCTCCATGACAAAAAATGAAAGTTTTTCAGTATGCGAACTCCCAACATTCAAAGTAACCTCAGTAGTACGAAATGTTATTTTCCTCCGTTTAGGGAGGTAGAATTACACCTGAAACAAAAAAGGGAAAACACAAAGGAAAAAGGGTTCCAAATCCAAGGCCTTAGCAACAGCCATACTGAGGAAATAAGCAGCAGCACCCGAGTCAATCATGGCACGACAAGCAAAAGTCTAGGAGCTAGAAACCAAGTTTACGGGCAAAACAAACTTGTTATTTGAGTAGGTAAGGGGGTACCTGTACATCTGAGTTATTTTCCCTGGAAAATTGGGCGCAGACGTTCGGTGTTTCCTTGGGGTGAGTTAGACTTAATAGGACAGTTTATTAGGAAATGGTCTCAAGCTTCCCGCAATAAAGGCACAAGGCGTTCTCCAACCGGTGTTCCTCCTCGTGGCAGCAATGTAAAACCAACACCATGGGTTCTTCTCCAGAAACTGAGAGGGGAGATTGAGAGAAAGAACTCTCAAAGAAAGAAGAAGCAGATTTTACAGAAAGCCTGACTTGAGCTGAACAGTTAAACCCCCTTGTTTTTCCTGCGTCTCTCCCTTAGTTTTGTCATTAGTCACGGCTAGAGTCATAAAGTCACTCAGGGTCTCCCGGGAATTGAATGGCTAACCATAGCTCCTTTACGGGATCAGACAGCCTTGTCTTGAAAAGGTCTTCAGAGGTTGGTCCGACCAACCAGTAAAATTGTACACCATTGGCGGGAAATTGGAACAGTAGTCTTCAGCCGAACAGCGGCCCTGCTGAATAGATGCAAAATGAGTCTCTGCCATGCCCACGATTTGGGGGTTTTCATAAACCTGTCTAAAGCCAAAAAAAAATCTGTCCACTGATCTCCACTCAGGGCTTCAGGGGGCATAGCTAGGCCCTGTCCTGAGGTGGGCCCCGGGGGGAGAGACACAACAACTGCTACTTTCTCAGCCTCAGTGGGAAAATAGTTGAAGCGAAAAAATAGACTACATGATTCCCTGAAGGTTCAGAACCTAGGGAATCCACGCTAGGATCCACAAAAGGATCCACAAAAACAGGGGCAGGTAGGGACACAGACGGGGCGGCAAGTCCAGGTACCGGGTTAGTTATGGCATCGAGACACTGCGAGACTTGATTAATAAGCCCCGCCATGCCCTGAAGCTGAGTTGTCAACTCATCCAAGCGGTCGGTGACCGACAAGTCGGTACTCATATTGAACCACGGGGAGTGTCGACTGGGGTAGGGCTGGTTATAATGTAAGGGACCCGTCAGGGGCGCACAAACAGACACAGACAGTGTGAGGCCCTGACACTGGTCCCAACCCCTGTCCCTGCCTTTTAGGGTGCCCGACTCCTTAACTGGTCGGCCCCAACCAGAAGACTGAGCACTATACTGAATAGTGTGAGAACACAAGACGCAGACAAACAATACAAACACAATATGGGAAGGTCAAGCAAGCCAAGTCGGTAACTATCAGGAACGTGGTACAAAGTCAGAAGGCAGAAGAACAAACGTGATCCAAGCAGAGTAAGGGAACCAGGGAGGCACAAAATAGAGAGGGTGAGTAATAGGCAAAAACAGACTAGTATAACCTGCAAGGAGAGGAGACAGAAGAGCCCTTAAATACCTTCCAGGAGAACTAAGGACAAAGGCAATAGGAGGAAGAAACGGAAGACCAGATAGGAAGGTAGAGCTGTCAATAACCCCCGGAGCAAGGAGCCAGGTTTTAACCAAAGGAGTGCTGGAGATTCCTGGCCCAGGCGTCGGCCCGGAATCAATCAAGATAGCATGGAGAAAACCCAGTTCCCACTAGTAAACACAAATGAGACACTATGTCAGAAACCATGGCTTACGTCGCATCGTCCGTGGCCGGCGACCAGAACTCAAAGCTGGGGTTCTTTCTGGCATGATCATGACACCTTTTCCATGTCATTTTTACCCAGCCTTTTTCCATTTAACATGTAGTCATGTAATGGATTTCTCTTCCCATGTGCATAAAACCCTTGCATTTATCTGTATTAAACCTCACCCGCCATTTCCCTGCCCAGGCCTCCAACTTATCCAGATCCCTTTGTAATAACACATTATCCCCTATTGTGTTGATTACTTTACAGAGCTTAGTATCGTCTGCAAAGATCGATATTCTACTTTGTAATCCCTGTGTAAGATCATTCATGAAAATGTTAAAGAGGATAGGGCCCCAAAACTGACCCCTTGTGGTACCCCACTAGTAACAGCGATCCCGTCCGAGTATGTACCCTTAATTACTACCCTTTGTTTTTTTATCAGTGAGCCAGTTGCTTACCCACTTGCACACATTTTCCCCCAGTCCAGCTTCTCATTTTATTTACCAATCTTTTATGTGGCACCATATCAAATGCTTTAGAAAAATCTAGATATATGACATCCAGTTCCTCATCCCGATCCAGTCTAGCGATCCTTCATAAACCCATGCTGGAACGGCGTTATACATTTATTTTCAGTAAGATACTCCAGGATAGCATCTCTGAGAAAACCTTCAAACATTTTACCTACAACAAGAGTTAAAACTTACGGCTATAGTTTTCTGGATCACTTTTTGACCTTTTGGAATATTGGCACCACATTTGCTATGCGCCAATCCTTTGGGACATACCCGTTCTTAGACAGTCCATAAAAATTAAGAATAGGTGCTATCTATGAATCACTTAACCCCCTTAGGACACGTGGGTGCTTATGCCATCTGGCCCTGGGGATTTGTCTTTTTTTAATCTTCCTGGGGCGGAGCTGCATTCTTCATGGGTTAGACAAGAAACATTTAAGTTGGAGTTTACCTCATCCTTGTTCAATGGAGGCTCATCCTCCGGTAAAAACAGTGGAGAAAAAAGTGTTTAAAGGTTGCTTTTTTTTCATCGCCCTCTATTGTTTCCCCCTCAGTATTTTTCAAAGGGCAACATTTTCTGTTTTAATCTTTTACTATTTCTATGTTAAAAAATATTTTGGGGTTAGTTTTATTTTCTATAGCAATATGTCTTTCCGTCTCCAGCTTTGCTTCTTTTATCTTTATTTTACACACTTTATTTTTTTCCCTATAGCTTCTTAGTGCCTCTTCACTGCCAACCTGTTTTAGTAGGTGAAACACTTTCTTTTTGTTTTTTATTGCCTCTTTTACATCCCTGTAAGCTCTGTAAAGTAATCAACACAATAGAGGATAATTTTTTTATTACAAACGGATCTGGATAAGGTGGAGGCCTGGGCAGAGAAATGGCACATGAGGTTTAACACAGTTAAATGCAAGGTTATGCACATGGGGAGGAAACATCCTTTCCATGATTACTTGTTAAAAGGAAAAACGCTGGGAAAAAGTGACATGGAGAAGGATTTGGGAATCCTGGTGGACAGTAAACTTAATTGTAGCAGCCAGTGTCAGATAGCAGCTGCTAAGGCAAACAGGTTTATGGGGTGTATTAAAAGGGGCATAGATGCACATGATGAGAACATTATTCTCCTTTTATACAAGTCACTGGTCAGACCACACATGGAATATTGTGTTCAGTTTTGGACACCAGTTCACAGGAAAGACATTGTAGAGCTTGAACAGGTACAAAGGTGGGCAAAAATAATAATTAAAGGACTGGGTGGACTGCAATACCCAGAAAGATTAGCAAGATTAGGGTTATTTAGTTTAGAGTAAAGACGACTTCGGGGGGACATAATAAATATGTATAAATATATTTAAGGTCAATATAGAGATCTCTCTCAATATCTATTTATACCCAGGACTGTATCCAGAACAAGGGGGCATCCTCTACGTCTTGAGGAAAGAAAGTTTCTACATAAATATAAAGGGATTATTTACTGTAAGAGCAGTGAGACTGAGAAACTTGTCATGGTAAATTCAATAACAGAGTTCAAAAAGGGTCTGGATGCAATAATATAACAAGTTATAGTGACTATGATTCTGGAGAATGGTCATTGATCCAGGGATTTATTCTGATTGCCAGATTGGAGTCGAGAAGGAATTTTGTTCCCTAAAATGAGGACAATTGGCTCCTAACTCATGGGGTTTTTGCATTCCTCTGGATCAACACTTTAGCACAATAGCCTGAACTGGATGGATGTCTGTCTTTTTTCGGACTTACAAACTATGTAACTATGTAAAGCAACCAAAAAAAAAAGAAAACAAACTATTTTGGCACTTGTGGCCACATGTATGAAAAATGTATTGGTCTAAGACTTTTATTGTTGCCCGTAGCAACCAATCAGAGTTCCCCTTTAATTTCATATAGTGTTCTAAAAACATAAAAGGGGCATTCTGATTGGTAGCTATGGGCAACAAGAAAAGTTTTAGACCAAGACAGTTTTCATACATGTCCCCTTTGGTATTTTTTCTTGCCATCCAACCTATGGGATATATGGGGTTATATTTTAATAGATCAGATTCTTTTAATTTTTTTCATTTTTTCTTTGTTAAATGGGGAAATCTGGTGTCACAATTTGCAAATCTCCCTGCCTCCTGTCTCCTTCTCATTTGATCCTGGAGGTTGGAATCTGGCCTCTGCTCTGACCTCTGTGACCGTCCAGCAAGACGACAGTTAACACCTGCCTATGAGCACTTTTCCAGGTGTAGCTCTTAAGCTATCAAGCCCAGCCATATAGCCCAGCCTTTTGGTTCCAGTCTGGGCCTGAGTATTAATGTAAATCTGCTATGGTCTGCTGCACTTGTCTCAAGCCTGCATGTCCTGATGATTTCTTGTTCCTTGATTCCGTTTTCCCATATTCTGAAGTTTCCCTGTTCCCTAACCCTAGCCTGATGTTGTCGACGGCCTGATTCCTGACCCGGCCCATCTTTTTTCGCCTCTGCCCTGCCCATTGCTTTGATAACGTGCTCCCTGTCTCTGCTGGTATCCTGCCCTGGTCACTTAGGGCAACATGTATGAAGATCGGCGCATCGGAGCGCCCGTTTTCACTGGATTTTTAGTAAAAGCTACGCCTCATTTATGTCGGCGCCCGAGGTGCGCTCATACATGCGGTGTAAAGATCCCTGCGCCTCGCTAGTGTGTGAGGCGCAGTGCGGAATTTAGGCGCAGAAGGACTGCGCCTCACCTGTATCTAAATGGATCGTAAGATGAATTCAATGAATTCATTCTTATTTCTTTATTTTCGTTACCCCCATATTATTGTTCATTTTATATAGAGATCAGCTCTTTTCTGCCTTTTTTACTCTATTTTGAACTGTCCCACCTTTGCATTTGATTGGTCAATACTACACCATAGGTTATAATGGTTCACTGTCGCTCCTATTCTGATTGGCCGGGATTGCCAAGCCCCCGCTGGTTGAACCAATCAGCTCTTTTCTGCATTTTTTTACTGTATTTTGAACTGTCCCGCCTTTTCATGTGATTGGTCAATACTTCTCCATAGCTTATAATGGGTCACTGTCGCTCATATTCTGATTGGCTGGTTTCTGCCGACCAATGAGAAGCGCTTACAGAATTTGAATCTCCAAGATCCTAATTCCGGATGTTGCGCCGTTCTTGATTTTTGGAAAGTGATTTTTTTTTTTTAGAAGGTTTGAGCTCTTTTTCTGATAATGTTTTACACCTAATAAAAACGATTTTTTTTATTCATACTCCATGCCTCACGGAGCTGAGAGCTGAGATGGATTTCTTTTGCGATCTTCTATATATTTCCTCTCATGTTATGTTCTCACTTCACTTCGCCTCCTCCGGCTCATTTAGACCAACTTCAACTAGGTCTGCCTGTCGGAAACTGGCGAGCGCTGCAATGCGCCGCACTTTGCCGAGCCGCGATCATACATGCCTCCGAGTATTCGAATGTGCCACGTCCCGCCCCAGAATGCCCACACCGCGCCCATTGTACGCCCCTTCATGTTAGGCGCATCCGAAAGTGGCGAAGGTTGCGCCTAACATCGCATCCCTGCGTCCGACAGGGGATTCGGATCTGTGAGGCGCCGTTGTCACCAGAAAACAGGCGCAAATCCCGATCATACATTTCGCCCGAGTTGTCTATAAAATTATTTAATTAATAAAGATAAAAATCAAATTTGTCTGAAAACTATGAAATGTATTGAAAAAGTTGATCATTGAAAACTAAAGGAAAAATATATAAGATCGTCAAAGAAATAAATCTCAGCTCTCAGCTCCGTGAGACATGGAGAATGATTCAAAAAATCATTTTTTTTAGGTGTAAAACATTATCTGAAAAAGAGCTAAAACCCTTTTAAAAACAACATCAATCAAACTCTCTAACAAGTGTTGTCGCCGTGACCGGCCACAAACATCAGGAATTGGGATATAGAAATTGCCGGGAAAGACAGTAATTCATTTTTTTGTTTTTTTTTTGTTACACCCATATTATTGTTCATTTTATATACAGATCAGTACAACTTCTTGAGTCTCATCATTTTATTTCTGCCATGTACAGTTTTATTATAGATTACATTAGAAAACCCATAAGAGCATTTCTTTTCCCCATAGAACTCTATGAGATAAGTAGCTCACACGCTGATTGGCCAAGCAGGACGAGCCCCTCTTCCCCCCAACCAATCACAGTACTAGAATATTTCCCATAGACAGTAATAACTTTTTTGTGGCGCCTTTCTATCGCCCCTTCCTGCTACACTCAAAATCGACATACTACATATATTGTGGATTCATACTCCTCCTGGTCTCAACCAATCATTCACCCTACCCCTTCTAGAGAATTATTATACATATACTTTACATTGCCCCATCTCTCCTAGCCAATGGGACAAAGTAGCTCGCCTCTGATGGGCCGGAATGCCAACCCCCTGCTAGCTAACCAATCAGCTCTTTTCGCTTTTTTACTGTATTTTGAACTGCCCCCCTTTTCTTTTGTTTGGGTCAATTTACCCCAAAGGGTTCTAATGGGTCACTGTCGCTCCATTTTGTTTGGCCGGATAGCCAAGCCCGCAAGCTCACCAATCACTTTTTTCTCCCTTTTTTACTGTATTTTGAACTGTCCCCCCTTTTGGTGATTGGGTCAATATTCTCCTGGGTTAAATGGGTCACTGTCCCCCTATTCTGATTGGTGGTTTTGCCGCCCAAATGAGAAAGCTTAAGATTTGAATTACTGTTTTTCCCCCGAAATTTTCAGACCCAAAATTCCTATATGCGCCGTTTTGTTTTTTTTGATAGTGGTTTTCTTTTGTATTTTTTTTAAAAGGTTTGACTCTTTTTAAATGTTTTACACTTAATAAAAGCGTTTTTTATTCATACTCCTTCCTCACGAAGCGAGATTTATTTCTTGAGCGTCTTATATTTTTCCCCTTTTTAAATTTTTAAAATGACCCCTTTTTTCACTACATTTAATTTTTTTAGACGTTTTGATTTTTCACTTTTTCTTCTTTTCATTGAAAGACAACTCTTTTTGCTATTCACTAACTTTTTTAAGTTTTTTCGCTGTTTTTCCCACCTGTCTCGAATGGGGAATACATGTTAGGCCCGTCCCTTCTGCGCCAAGTTCCGCACTGTCCTCACACAGACGGGGCGGGGTGGGACTTTTCCCCGCAGTATGATCGCAGCCCCCTCGGGGGCGAATCTTACGCACCCCGCATGCGCCTAATCCTCACTGCCCCCACACTCTGGAGAGGCGGGGACTTTTCACCGATGTATAGCGCACCTCGGCGTCGGCATACATGGGCGCAGCTTTTGCTTGAAATCGGGCGAAAACTGCGCCCCGACGGGCGAGTTTCATACTTTTCGCCCTCTTTTTTAATTATTGTACTGTTGTAAAGTCCCCTAGAGCACATTTTGCCCCATTCCTTTACGTTCTAGCTTCACTTCGCCTCCCCTGCTCGGTAGACCCCATAACCAGGTCTGCCTGTCGAGCGTAATGCACCTCACTTTTCCGACCCGGGATTCATACTGTGTGCATCCCCCCAGAACGCCACACCGTGTCCATTTCACGCCCTTCATGTTAGGCGCATCCCAAAGTGGGGAAAGGGTTTCGCCAAAAAGCGCATCCGTATCCAACAGTGGACTCGGACCGGTGAGGCGCTGTTTACGCCAGAAATCGCGTGCGACTCCCGATCATACATGTCGCCCTTAGTGTCTGTGCCTCGATTCCAGTCTGCTTGCTTCCTATGTTTTTTGTTGTTGTTCCCCTACCCTGCATCCATCCATGTCTGCCATTCAAATCCTTTTTTCCCGCGGGAATGCCGGTCCGAATCCGTAGTTCCTCTGGAGCTCCTCCCGGTCCTCGTCTGCAGTTTCTCTGCTGTCCCTCCCGGTCTGAGTCCACAGTTCCTCTGGTGTCCCTTTCGGTCCGAGTCCGCAGTTCCTCTGGTGTCCCTCCCGGTCCGAGTCCACCATTCCTCTGGTGTTCCATAGTTAGTTAGGTTTATAGGCCGCAAATGAAAAAAAAAAATAACAACAATAATTAGAGATGGGCGAATTTCTCAAAAATTGGGTTCCCGATTTCCCCAAAATTTTCCCAAAAATTCATTCCGGTCCAAATTTACTTGGGGGAAATGGGGTTAAAAACAGTTATTTCCTGTTGACAGACCTGTGGGGTCTGTAAAAACGTTGTGCATGCTTAAATATCAAGGGAATTTGGGTTTTGGGGTTTTCATACAATGCTGTTTTTAGTTGACACCATTGACTCCCGCCGTTTTAGAATCGCTTCACCCTTAAATTTTCCCTGGCATTCGGGGGCAAAATGACCAAAAAACTAAGGGGGAAACGACCTGACAAGGTAACGTCAGTGCCAGCTGGAAAGAAATGAGTGAGGGCTGACCTCGATAGCGCAAGAACACAAAATGGGTTACCGAACCCACCACAGATGCAGCACGTATGGGACGTAAAGCGGGAGTCACCTGCAGCCAAGCACCCGGGTGTACTCCCGGGCCATTGTTGACCAAAAACCTGGGGTCATACATTTCTCCAGATGACACGACAACCCCCACCCAAGAGTCGGGGGGGTTTTTGTCCACAAAACCCCCTAGTGGGCTACCCCCGGAGCAGGTGAGGGGTTCCCCCCCCCCCCCAACCCCCCTCTCCCCTTCGTTCCCACACAAGGAACTCTTGTGCGGGGCCTCTGCGCCCCTATACAGTGAGGCCCAACTATTTGAGAAGGGGGAAGCAAAGAGGGGGGGAAGAACCCCGCTCTTTTGCAGAAACTGGCAAAGAAAATGGGGAAATTTTTGCAATGGGGGGTTAGTTGCCTGTGTGGCTTTTGTAAGCGATCCATTGAGGAAGACGACGGTAACAGGCAAACCTAACGATGAGCCGATCCATTGGGAGCCGGGTGAAGCAAAAAGGGCTGGGAAAAAGGTTTCTGGTGCCCAGTTAAAAAAGGGAAAATAAAGTGCCCCCCAAATTAATTTTCAGCCCACTCCATTCTCCTTGTGCCCCTTTTCCCCTGGGATGAAGGGGCCCCCTACCGGTCGCCTACCCATGTCCCGGCTCGGGAAGCTTTCCTTTTTTTTCTACATTAATTTTTTAGGAGACGGGGGAAAAAGGGGAGGTTTTGGGACACAGAAAAATTTGGGGATCGGGACGTAGAGAGTTAATGTCTGGCGGAATAAAAGTTGGGTGCATCAGTATACTGGGGGGTTTTGAAGCCATGTGATGCTATGGCTGACCCAAAAAAACGTGTAAAAGGGTTTCATCATTATCTTGGGAGAAGAGGGGGGCAACTTGGTGACGGGCGTGGCGCGCCTTGGGGTCGTAGTGTGGCCGGGAGTCAGCAGGGGGGCAGCTTTTGCGAGGTTGGAGCCAAGGGGCCCATGATTTAGCCCAAAACCCACTTTGCGGGTCCAGAAAGTACGGCACAGGGGCTCACCAACAGCGGCGGTAACAGTCAGTATGCGGAGCTTTGGTGTAAAATAAACCTACTCACGGGTTGAGTTTTTTGGAAAGGGACACCAAGGGGTGAACAAACTTAGTAAATCTGTGGGCAGAAAGTAAAGCGTGACCAGGGCCCTAACATTGGCCCATGGCCCTACTAACTCATGCGGTCCCATACGTGTTTCAGATGTGGTGGCCATCCTGTCCAAAAACACAAAACCCGGGGCCCGGCCTCCCATTTCAGGAGTCATGGCTTCACCACTCTGCCGAAGACAACTTCCTGTTAATTGCATATCTACCGGTCAGAACCCCCTCTCCTTGGCATCATGGTGCCAGTCGTTTTGCCGATTGCCAAAGACAGCATAGCGTCTACCATCCCAAAGTGAGAACTGCCGTGCCCCTGTCCAAGTTTGGTATGCAGTCCCCCCTTTTCAAGTGGGCTCTGCCCAGAAAAAGAACTGCCAGGAAATTTGGGCATTCATTTCACCCAAATTGTAAAAAACCGGGTAGTGGCCCCTCGGACCCCGCAAATGGTGCAGCGGCCGGGGGCCGGGGGGGGGGGGGGAGCGGGGGGTCTAAGGGGCCCGGGTTTTTCACAAAAACCCCCCGCAAAGCGGGTTTAATTGCTGCGGCAGGAGTCTACCGGCCCCCTACCCCTACTGACTTGCTTGTGGTGGCAGCAAAGGGTTACGGGTACAAAATGAAGGCAAACTCATATCAGGAAAATTTGTAAGGTCGGCCCGCCGCAAGGATGTGCTCAAGGGACGGAGGAAAGAGGTAGGGTACACGATTGACAGACGGGGGTAAAGGAAACTTTTTCTTATGGCTCAAAAATTTTTATTAGTATTATTTATTTTATAGTTTGGGGGCGGTTGTGTAGGAGCCTTTTCCCTTACAAATGCAATAAAGGATTTTCCCCAGCTTTCAAAATTGGACACTGGATAATAGTTGCAAACTTTTCCTTTATCACCTTGTTATCTTCATTAACAAATGAACGTTTTTTCAAAATTCTTTTTAAACCACTTTAAATCTGTGGGATGTAATTGTTCCCCCGGGAAAAAGGGGACGGGCCCCAGAAGGGGCTTGTGTTTTTACTTTCTTAAGTTGGACAAACGATTTACATTCTTCATACTGAAGAAATTCATATAAAGCCCAAATTTTTCAGCTTTGCTTTTTGTTCTTTTTTGTTCGTCCCATTCCAGTTTTGTATAATTCAATCAACAAAAGGGACAGAAAGCAAAATAAGTGCTTTTTAACAAAATGGGGTTTAACGCGAAAAATGGGGTTCAAAAACCCCCACGTTTACGTCTGAGTGTTTGATTCACTGTGTCCTCCTCAAGGTCCCGGGATGCGAGGCTGAACCACTCACCCAAAAAACCCCCATGCCACTCTCCACACAATACTGCAAAAAGAGGGATGTCTGCCCACCTCTTCGTTGCCAAGTAGTGCTATGTCCCCAAAATTTTTCGTCCTCTTGTATAGTGGGCGAGCCCAGGCCACATATAGTTTTCTGGGGAGGGACCCCAAATGGGACAGGGGGTGAGGCAGGTGAGAGGCTTGATTTCGGGCCCCTGCCAATAAAAGGGTTTTATTGACAACCCCCCGAGGCTTGTCAGATGTCATTTTGGGATGAAGGTGATGACCTACTCAACCAAAAAAAAAAACCCCTTGGGGTTTTGATCAAAACGGCTGCTACTTTACACCGGAAAATTTTGCCCAGAGTCAGCCCCGCGCACTTCCCTTTTCTGGCGTGCCTGTGCTGCTCCAGGAAAGTTTGTTCCACTGCCACTCCTGTGAAGAGCCCGCTACCTCCTGTCTGACATACTGTTTTTTTTAAAAATTTACAACTCTGTTTAATAAAAAAATCTGTATAGTAAATAACCCCCCCCAGATTTGACTCCAAATGAACCCACTAAAAAGCTTTGGGAAAAACCCTTTGGGTATAAAAGGCAGGGAAAAAGTATTGTAGGCCTTTTAAAAAAACCCCACTTTTTTATTTTACTGAATTACAAGCACAAAAGGCTTAATTAAACCCTTTGCATATGAATTATGTGGCAAAATTTCTTCTTTGGCATTTAAAAAAAAACCGTTTCTTTTACATACAACAGTGAAAAACAAATTAATTAACCCCTTGATAAAATTGCACAAAAAAATGAGTCCAAAAATTAAAAGGTATGTGGGTGTTTAAATCCCATGGTTTTTTTACTGAATACAACAGCAGAAAAATGCTTAATTAACCTTTGGATATGAATTATGTACAGGGAAAATTTCTTTTTTTGGCGTTGAAAAAACGTTTCTTTTACTGACTAAACAACAGAAAAACGCTAATTTAAACCCCTTTGGCTAAATTGTAAAAAAAATTAACTGCCCAAAATTAAAAGCATGTGGCGTTTTAAAAAAGACTGTAAATTTTAGATACAAACAGAAAAAAAGCTTAATTAACCTTTTGGGAAATTTTTATATGCTACAGGCAAAAAATTTTTCCTTTTTTGGGTTTTAAAAAAAACCTTTTTTTTAGCTACAATAGCACAAACACATTAAGTAGCCCCTTGGGTATAAATTTTGGCAAAGAAATGGCAGCCAAAAATTAACTGGTATTTAGATTTAAAAAACGCTTTTCTTTAACGAATTCAACAGCAAAAACCCCCCGGGGGTTAGATACCCTTGGGTATTCAAAGTGCTCCGAAGACAATAGCATTAAAAAAGTATATGCGCTGAATTGGGGGCCCATGGACTCAATTTCCCAATCCCCCCTAAAATCTAAATTTAAAGAAGAGAAAAAAAAGTGTAACACCCCCCCAAAAATTGCGGATAAAAGTTCTTTCTTTGTTGAGTTTTTGCAGATCTACAACACAGCAAGAGAGGGAAGTGAACTCCATCCGTCCGGACTTTTTATAGGAGTAATAAAAGAATAAATAAAAAACAGATAACTGTATTAATTTTAAAAGGGGTCACGTTACTAGGCCTAAAAAAAAAATGACAAGGGGGCAATAGCTACTTGTCTAAAAATTTATTGGGCAAAACATAACGCTTTCGCTGATATCAACATCAGCTTCCTCAGATGAAATTTTAATGGGGTGACGTCACGGGAATCCCCCCGGCCCTTAAAGGGCTTAACCTGCACATTCTTTTTAAGGCTACTCCTTTTTTTCCTTCCCAGAGTTCTTTCCCCCAAAAACACCATGGGGCTTGCGGGCCATTTTATAAATTTAAAAAACACTTTTTCTTTCCCCAGAATCCCCCGAACTTCGACTTCCATCAGAATAGAAGTTTTCTTGAGATTCTAAACGAATTCCACTTCGTCAGAATCGATTCGCCCATCTCTAACAATAATAATATTCACCTATATTCCTTCCCCCGCTGAGCACCCTGCACCTCTACCCAACAGGGATGGTGAACACCCATCCCCCCCGGGGGGCGCCAGCACAGGCCGCTCCCCCCGGCACTTCTAGGTCGCACGGGCCCAAGGGGAGATAGGGGCTGGCGGCCCTGGGAAAGGGAAGTGGCATGATGAAAGTCAATTAAACCGCACCGCTCCCTTTGTTTCTGTTGCAGCTTGCAAAAGTATTTTAAATTTAAAAGCATGCCCGGGGATGTCTATAGTTGAGAAGCCCAAAACCGGTGGTTGGTACGGGTTTTGGGGGTTTGCATTCCCTTTGCATATTATAATGGGGCATGTGCTCACCACATTTAAGAAAAAATCAGCGTCTATTAAAGATAGGGGATTTGATGCTTTTCCCCGGAAAAAAAAAAACCTAGCTATCCCCCTTTTTTGGAAATGCCAAAAATACATCCCAAATTTTTTTGGAAAAAAAACCACTGCAACCCCCAAAAAAAACCAAAACCAAAAGTTTGAAGGAAGAAACATCTTTGGGCGTGGGGCTTTTTTTTCGGGAAATATGGCACGGCAAACTCAAAAAATTTAAAGGGAAAAGATAAATGACAAATGTACAGAAAATTTTTTTGATAAAAATCGCTCCCACCCTACCAGGATGATGAAATAAAAAAAAATGGCCAAAAACCACGAATTTCCCCCTTCAAAAAATACCCCCCCAAAAAATTTTTAAAAGGAAAAGGAAAAAAAAAAATAGGCGGGGGGTTGTTTTCAGAATAGGGAAAAGGGCCAAACTTCATAAAATTGAAAAAAGATGAACTGACAAATGTCCCGAGAAAATTTTTGATAAAAATCTGCTGCCCCCCCTACCGGGAGGGATGAACACGAAAAAAAGGGGTTGGGATTTTCAGAAACATTGTCCACTTTCACCCCAAAAAAATCTAAATTGGTTTCAGAGAAAAAAAAATAAAGTGCAAGAATGGAAAACCAATAAACCTGCCCTGAATCGGACAAAAAATCTATGGGGGAAAGTGTAGCTCAAGTTCATAAAAGACCCCAAACGGAACCTTCGGGTTTGGGAAAAGGTTTGTGGGGAAAGGGTTTGACCAATATCAAACCCCAGTTTGCAGTTTTTTAAAAAAATTTAATGAAAGGGTACAAGTGATATACAGCTCCCCTTGTAGACCCCAAACCCTCCCCAAAACCCAAATTTTTGGGTTTAGGGAGGGGGGGCACATAAACCATAGAAAAGCACATATTTATAGCCCCGTACGGCTTTTAGAGCACTTTTACATTTGGAAAAAGGTATACCATTTTTCAAAGGGGTTTTACCTAAATCCGAACTGTCCCCGAGAGCGGGAATGCCCCTTTAATTTATAAACCCCTTGTACAGCGGGTTAATAAATCGGGGCCTTTTCTTGCCGTTTTAATTCGCATGAATTTTGGGGGGTCCCTAAGCCAAATTTCATAAAATTTTTCCCTGCATGTCTATCCCCTTAATGGGGTTTAATTTTTTTCACTTTTTTAAAACGTACAAAAATGTTTGACAACATATTTAAGATGAATTAGCAGCTCTTTTATTTGATACCGTTAGAAGCCGTTATTTTTTTGTTTAGTATTGTTGGATAAATTTTTTCTTAAAAAAAAAAAACATGATTAGAGAAATAAGTAGGAAATTTTTCTCAGAAACATGCCTCCAAAACTCTCCCCGGTTGTGCATTCCCCCCAAATATTCAGTTTTGGGATTTTGCTCACACATGTAATCAGTGTCCCGTCTTTATACACATTTTAGAAGAGATTTGTATGCCCGTCCCAAAAAGTTTTTTAAACGATTTAAAAAAACTTGTTATTTTAAAATTTTTTTGATGGGAGTTTTCTATGGGCTTTCTGATGTCATTTTTTTTAAAACTATTTTAAAAAAAACATCAATTTTCAACAAAATTTAAATTAAAAAAGTAACAAGAAAAAGGGGTAAAGAAAAATCCCGTAGTTAAGTTAAAAGAAAAAATTTTGCTAACTTGAACTTTTATAAAATGTTTCCCGGGCCCGGGAGCGCTCCCGCCTGTGGGGGGCAACAGTCGCAGCAGTGAAAGGCACTCCCACCCGAAGGGGCCCGTTGCTGGTTTGCTAAAAAATTGGGGGGGGAGTGACCCGAGACCCAGCCACAGGACAGGGGGTTTTTTGCACCCTCCAAAGGGGGGGAAGGAGGGCCCCTCCAATCACTACAGGGGCGGTGGCTGCAATATTTTCCCCGGCTGCCCCGTTTTCCCTGTGATTTGTTTTTTGCTTCTTTTCATGTGTACCCGACCTCTGCTCGTTTACTGGGGCCCGGCTATCCTTGTTTTGTAAACCCCGCTCCCCTTTTGTGTTTTTCTGACCCCTGGTTTTTTTACCCGTTTTCTTGTTGGGTTTTGATTTGTGGCTTTTGGGTTTTTTTGATTTTTTATTGACCCAGGGCCGTTTGATCTTCTTCCTCCTGCGGCCCCCGCCCTTTAAACAGCGCAGGGGGCTGTCGCTCAGGGCGGGGTCTTCCCCCTAGGGCCCGACGTCAAAATGGGCAGGGGCAGTGGGGTGGGTTCCAATTTAGGGTCACTTAACCCCCCTTTACGTTACATTATCACAGGCCCCCAAAAATGTTACTTTTTTCCATAACTATGAACCCCAGAATTTTCTGGGTTTTAAAAGAAGGGGAGGGTTTCCCACTATCCAGGGTCTGACCTGGGGGAAAAAACAAACCGGAGACTTCCCCAATTCCCAGTGTCCCTGCACTACCTTCCCCTCCTGTGGCAACCTCTATTCAGTTGCACGACAGGTTCTCAGGCAACAGCAAGGCCTTTCTTTTACTGACCACAACAACAGAAAAACACTTAATTAACCTTTGGATCTAAATTGCGCAAAAGAAATGCGCTGCCAAAAATTAACAGCTATGTGGCGTGTTAAAACGACGTGTATTTTACTGACTACAACAGCAGAAAAACGCTTAATTAACCTTTGGATATGTATTATGCTACAGGCAAAATTTCTTCTTTGGCGTTTAAAAAAAAACCTATCTTTTACTGACTACAATAGCACAAACACGCTTAAGTAGCCCTTGGATATAAATTGTGCAAAAGAAATGAGCAGCCAAAAATTAACTGGTATTTGGATTGAAAAAACGCTGTTTCTTTAACTGAATACAAAAACAAAAACAGGTCTGGTACGGGCCAGGTTTGGGGTGCATTCCCATAGCATATTCATAATGTGGGCATGTGCTCAGCCACATTTAAGACAATCAGCGTCTATTAAAGATAGAGATTTGTATGCTGTCCCGGAAAAAAAAGACCTAGCTATGCCCCTGCTTTGGATGCCACAATACATACCATGTTTGGCAAAAAACCACTGCATATCCCCCAAAAAATACCACACCAAAAGTTTGAAAGGAAGGAACATCATGGCGTGGGGCTGTTTTTCAGAATATGGCACTGGCAAACTTCATATAATTGAAGGAAAGATGAACTGACAAATGTACAGAGACATTTTTGATAAAAATCTGCTGCCATCTACCAGGATGATGAACATAAAACAAGGTTGGACATTTCAGCAAGACATTGATCTCACATTCACAACCAAGAAAACTCTAAATTGGTTTCAGAGAAAGAAAATAAAGCTGCAAGAATGGAACAGCCAATCACCTGACCTGAATCTGACAGAAAATCTATGAGGGAAGTGTAGCTCAGAGTTCATAGAAAGAGCCCACGGAACCTTCAGGATTGGAAGTGTTTGTGTGGAAGGATTGACCAATATCACACCCGAGTAATGCAGTTATTTACAAAACTTCATGTAAGGTACAAGTGATATACAGCTCTCCTTGTAGACTCCAACCTCCCCATACCCACTACTTTGGTATGGGAGGCGGGGCACACTAGAACCATAGCAAAGCTACATATTTATAGCTCCGCTACGGCATTTCTGGGCACATTACAGACAGAACAGGTAGAACACTTCCAAAGTGGTATACCTGACACGAACTGTCGCCCGAGCGCTGGAATGAACCCGATTTATGACTTGCTGTACAGCGGGTTCATAAATCAGGCGCATTCTATGCCTTTTTTATTCGCATGAAATTTGGCAGCCCCACGCCAAATTTCATACATGTCGCCCTGCATGTCTATACCCTTAATGAGGTAATATTTTCACTTCTTTAACGTACAAAAATGTTTGTACAGTACATATTTAAGCAGGCTATTAGCAGCTCTTTTCATTTGTTACCCTTAGAAGCCGTATATTTTATGTTTAATAGTTGTTGGATAACTTTTTTTTCTTAAAATAAAAAAAAAACATGATTAGAGAAACAAGTATGAGTTTACTCTGGTTCCCGTCAAACCTAACCTTCATGTTTCTTTCTCTTTTTAAATCAGATAATTTTTATTGAAACCTCACATAATGAAACATATAATAATATTTAACAACCAACCTCCTCTACTTCTCAGAGCAGGACTAATTCATAAATTATCTATTGGGTAGATGGTTAAATTTATGAATTGCATTACTTCTTTTTTTTGTTTGTTTTTTTACATCCCCTTTCAACTGGATCTTGTTTATTTTATTAATATATTCCCTTATTGTGCGTGCGCTGGACTGTATCCAATGAAAAGCTTTAAGTTGCCTGGTCACATATAGCATTTGAGAAATATTGGGGGACAAGGGTGTTTCCTATATTTTACTACCAATTTAACCCAAGATGGATAAAGCCAGAATCATGCCTCCGAAACTCTCCCAGGGTTGTGCATTCCCATAGCATATTCATGATTTGGGCTTGTGCTCAGCACATGTAATCAGTGTCAGCTCTTATACACATTATAGATAGAGATTTGTATGCTGTCCTACAGTTTTAAGCGATTTAAAAATCTTTGTTATTTAAATTTCTTTGATGAAGTTTTCTATGACTTTCTGATGCCATTTTATTAAATCTATTTAAACTAGCATCATTGTCAACAGTTTGAAATTAAATAGTACAAGAAAGTGTGTAAAGAATATCTGTAGTTAAGTAATTAAAATTGTGCTAACTTGAACTTTTATAAAAATGTTGTCAGGGCCAGGCGGCGATCAGACTGCGGGGAGCAACATTCTTCAGCAGCTGATTTGCTACTCCACACTGATAGACAGTCTGCTGGTAGCGATGTGAGTGACAGACCCAGCCACTCTGGACAGGAGGTGTGTCGCACCAGCCAATGGGAGGACTGGAGGCCGCTCCAATCAGCTACAGGGGCGGTGGCTGCAATATTTCCTGGCTGCCCTGTTTTCCTGTGATTCGTTTTGTGCTTGCTTTACATGTGTACCAGACCTCTGCTCGTTTACTGACCTCGGCTTATCCTCTGATTTTGTACCTCGCTCCCTTTCGTGTTTCTGACCTCTGGCTTGTTTACAGTTTCTCTTGTTGGTTCTGATTTGTGGCTTGGTTTTTCTGATTTGTTATTGACCCAGACCGTTTGACTCTTCTTCCTCCTGACGGCCCCAGCACTTTAGCAGCGCAGGGACTGTCACTCAGTTGGTGTCTTCCGCCTAGGGCAGCACGTCAAGTGGGCAGGGACAGTGGGCTGGGTTCCAGTTAGGGCTCACTGTACCCCCCTTGATGTGACATTATCACAGGCCCAAACTGTTACTTCTCTCCAGTAACTATGAACCCCATGACAGCTCTGGTAGAGCAGATGCAGAGGCTTACCCAGCTAGTCCAGGATCTGACGCTGAGGGTACAACAGCCGGAGACTTCCCCAAGTCCGAGTGTCCCTGCACTACCTTCCCCTCCTGTGGCAACCCCTATTCAGTTGCATGACAGGTTCTCAGGCAACAGCAAGGCCTTTTTTGTATTTAGAGAGGGATGTCGCCTGTATTTTAGGCTCCGCCCACGTACCTTGGCAATGAGGAGCAAAGAGTGAGAATTGTTAGGTCCCTACTTCAGGGTCCCCCCCAGGAGTGGGCATTCTCTTTACCACCTGATTCGCCAGAACTGTCTTCCGTGGATAGGTTCTTTGCCTCCTTAGGTGTACTTTTTGATGTCCCTGATAGGAAGGCTGTGGCTGAGGCTCAGCTGACCACCTTGAGGCAGGGTAAAAAGACTGTGGAGGAGTATTGCTCCGAATTACGTCGCTGGTGTGTCCCATCTGGGTGGAACGACCCAGCTCTTAGATGTCAGTTTAGATTAGGGTTAGCCGACCATGTGAAGGATTTATTGGTGGCTTACCCTACCCCTGGTACTTTAGATAAGGCTATGGCACTAGTCGTTTGTCTGGACAGGCGTTTTAGGGAGAGACGTCGGGAGTAGGCTTCCCCCCTGGTGGTCCACTCCATGGTCACCTCTACACCCCCGGTTCCCGATATAAACCCAAAGGAGCCTATGCAAGTGGGGGCTTCTTCTGCAACTGCTGATAGTGACCGTAGGACTTCTCGTCGTATCCAGGGATTATGCTTTTACTGTGGCGAAGATGGACACGTTGTCCGGGAGTGCTCCAAGAGGAAGACAAGGCCGGAAAACTCCAGCGCCTAGGTGATTTGCAGGAAGGTCACCTAGGTATTCCCTATTGTATCCAAAAAGTTGCTAAGATTTTATACTTGTCGCTGTCTGATTCTGGGAATGCTTTTGTGGATTCTGGGTCAGCTTCCAATTTTGTAGCAGCGTCCTTCGCCAAATGTCTAGGCCTACCTTGGAGAACGCTATCTGATTCTCTGCGGGTTGTGGCTATTGACTCCACTCCACTAGCTAGGGGCACAATCCAACATTGTACTCCTGAGCTTGAGATGGTGGTAGGATCCATACATACTGAAAAGTTTATTCTATTTATCATGGAGGGGCTGCCCGCGGATGTGGTTTTGGGGCTGCCCTGGCTTCAGAAACACAACCCAGTGTTTGACTGGAATTCAGGAGAATTAAACAAGTGGGGACAACAGTGTTTTGACACATGTCTCCCTATCATACTGGGCAATACAGAGATGGAGCAGATTCCTGTGTTTATTCGTGACTTTGCTGAAGTCGGAGATACTACCCCATCATAGATCTTACAACTGTGCCATTGACCTATTGCCCGGAGTGAAGTTTCCCAAGGGATATATAATCTGTCAGGTCCTGAAAGACTAGCCATGAAGCAGTATATTGCAGAAAGCCTTTGTGGGAAAAAAAGGATGGAGACCTCCGTCCATGCATTGATTACCATGAACTGAATAAAATAACGGTAAAAAAACAATACCCTTTACCCTTGGTTCCAGATCTGTTCAATCAAATCGAAGGAGCAAAGTTGTTTTTCAAGTTGGACCTGAGAGGGGCCTATAACCTCATTCATATCCGAGAAAGGAAAGAGTGGAAAACCGCATTTAACACTCCTGAGGGTCATTTTGAGTATCTGGTGATGCCATTTGGGTTGTGTAATGCTCCCACGGTCTTCAAGAACCTGGTTAATGATGTTTTCCAGGAACTCATTGGTTGTTGTATGGTCGTTTACCTGGATGACATTTTGATCTATTCGGAACATTGGTCGTCACACGTTAAACACATATAACAGGTATTGCAAATCCTGAAGGAGAATAGTTGTTTGTCAAGCTTGAAAAATGTGTTTTCGGGGTGCAGGAAGTACCGTTTCTTGGGTATATCCTGACTCCTAAATCATTTTGTATGGACCCCTGTAAAATTCAAGCTATTCTCGACTGGGATCGCCCTTCGTCCCTGAAAGCCCTACAGCGATTACTAGGGTTTGCTAATTATTATCGTAAATTTATTCGTAATTTTTCTGTCTTAGTTCGGCCATTGACTGACATGATTATGAAGGGGGTGAAGTTCAATAATTGGCAACCTGAGGCCATAGAGGCGTTTGAGAAATTTAAGCAGTGTTTTGTATCTGTTCCTGTGTTGATTCAAGCAGATCGTAATAAACTCTTTATCGTCAAGGTTGATGCTTCTGAGTATGGTGCAAGGGCGGCCCTGTCTCAGGGATCTGCTACTATGACTAACCTTCATCCTTGTGCATTCTTTTCGCGTAAATTTTTCTCGGCTGAAAGGAATTATGATGTTGGAAATCGGGAGTTGTTGGCTATTAAGTGGGGCTTCGAGGAATGGTGCCACTTCCTCAAAGGTGCCCAGCAGGGCCGCCAACAGAAATTTCAGGGCCCCAAACAGCTGAAGCGTCTGGGCCCCCCACAAGCCCTGCCTCCAACAAAACCATTGCCCCGCCCCCAACAAACCCATCGTCCACCCCCAACAAACACTTCACCCCGCCCCCAAAAAAACCTTCGCCCTGCCCCCAGGGAAAAATGCAATTGCACCATTGTTTTTGAATTTAGTTCTGGTTGAAAAGACCACCACATGATCACCACTGTCATGCGAACTGATCAAACCAGTATACTAAGACCAATATTGCCAAACAACAATACTATACATTGACCATATAATACCGCCACAACACCACATATCAGCACCATAAAAATGTTGAATAATACCATCATACTGTCACTGAAAATAATTTATTGCAATAACACCAATATTACTGGCACTGACCATATAGGGATAGATACAGGTGTACACAGGTGCTCCACACATAGTACAGTTACATTTAGTGACTCAGAGTTGACGTCTTGTCTGATGAGACGTTCATGGTCCCTTTTCTTCTGGGTCCGCTCCAGACCGCTATGATGACTTCTTCTGGCCACCACCCATCCCTTTAGAATTCACAACACAAACACCTGAGTCTCCTCACTTTTTTTTTTATCATCTCCCTACCTGTGCCCGACCCCTATGTACAAACTCCCCATCCCTGCGGCCCCCCTGGGTGCTCTGGTAATGCTGTATGTAGCCCCCCCCCCTCGGTAGGTAGGTAGTAGGCCCCCTGTAGATAGGTAACCGCGTAGTGGGCAGGTAAGGGTAACCCCCGCATAGGTAGGTGGGTAGTGAGTTTGTTAGACAGGGAAGTATGTGGGTAGCCAGTCAGGTAGCCAGTGAGTTAGGTGGTTATCAGGTAGCCAGGGAGGTAGGTGGGTAGCCAGGGAGGTAGGTGGGTAGCAGGTAACCAGTGAGGTAGGTGGGTAGCAGGTAGCCAGGGAGGTAGGTGGATAGCAGGTAGCCAGGGTGGTAGGTGGGTAGCCAGTCAGGTAGCCGGAGAGATAGCCAGACACACTGAGGCTGGGGGGAGGCTGGGACACACTGAGGCTGGAGGGTGGGGGGCCCTGGGAAACTGTAGGCCGGTGGGGAGGTAGGGACCCACCTAGGTTGTGGGGGAGGCTTGGGACACAGAGGGGTAGGGGGAGCAGCTCCAGGGAATAGGTGTGCAGGGCCAGGGAGGGGTGGGACCCGGAGGTAGGTGGGTGAGGTGGAGGTAGGTGGTAGCGGACCAGGATAAGGGTACCGGGGGGGGGGCAGAGGGGAGGATGAGGACACACTGAGGCTGGGGGGAGGCAGGGACACACTGAGGCTGGGGGGGGGGGGGCTGGGACACACTGAGGCTGGGGGGAGGCTGGGACACACTGAGGCTGTAGGGGGAGGCTGGGACACATTGAGGCTGGAGGGGGGAGGCTGGGACCCACTGAGGCTGGGGGGGAGGCTTGGACACTAAGGCTGGAGGGGGGAGACTGGGACACACTGAGGCTGGAGGGGAGGCTGGGACACACTGAGGCTGGGGGGGAGGCTGGGACACACTGGAGGCTGGGGAGAGGCTGGGACTCACTGAGGCTGGAGGGGAGGCTGGGACACACTGAGGCTGGGAGGGAGGCTGAGACACATTGAGGCTGGAGGGAGGGAGGCTGGGACACAGTGAGGCTGGAGGGGGGAGGCTGGGACCCACTGAGGCTGGGGGGAGGCTTGGACACTAAGGCTGGAGGGGGGAGACTGGGACACACTGAGGCTGGAGGGGAGGCTGGGACACACTGAGGCTGGGGGGGAGGCTGGGACCCACTGGGGCTGGGGGGAGGCTGGGACTCACTGAGGCTGGAGGGGAGGCTGGGACACACTGAGGCTGGGAGGGAGGCTGAGACACATTGAGGCTGGAGGGAGGGAGGCTGGGACAAATTGAGGCTGGAGGGGGGAGGCTGGGACACATTGAGGCTGGAGGGGGGGGGCTGGGACACATTGAGGCTGGAGTGGGGAGGCTGGGACACAGTGCGGCGGGGGGAGCTGAGAACATGAGGTGGGGGGGGGCTGAGACACATTGAGGATGGGGGGGAGACATGACTATGAGGGGGACGTCCCTCCTAAGGTTAGTGTTAGGGTAGAGAAGGGGAGTGGCGCTGCTGAGAGGGGGCCCGCGCTCCCGGTCACAGCTCGACGTTATATAGTAACATAGAACATTTTTTCACTTACATCTGACGAGCTGTAACCGGAGCCGCCGGGACCTCTTCTCTGTCCGCTACGCACCGCGCTGCATACAGAGCAATGGCGGGCTGCGGGACAGTTTGAATCAGTGAGTCCCCGCCCATGGGGGGCGGGGCCTCACAGATTTAATTAGACGTCCCGGCGGTCCTGCCCACAGACGAAGAGAGGAGGGCCAGGCTCCGGTAACAGAGCACAGTACGTAGATGCAGCTGCGGTCGGCAGCCCCGTACAGGTGTACCGGCTGTATCCCCTGTGCGGCGGCCCTGGTGCCCAGCATCAAGAAACGATCCTTACTGATCATAAGAACCTTACCTTTTTAGTAAATGCTAAAAGGTTGAATCCACGTCAGGCATGGTAGGCATTATTTTTTACACGCTTTAACTTTGTTACTTACAGACCAGGTTCTAAGAATGTTAAAGCCGATTTGCTATCTAGAAGGTTCTGTGCCAGCCACGCATCCCAGGAGGATTCGGTACCTATATTGCCCAAGGAGACTGTTGTCTCAGCTATTTCCCCTGATTTAGCCAATGAGGTTAAGACTAGTGTTGAGCGATTATTATTGACAAAGTTGAAATCGGCACGGTTTTTATGTTGATCAGATTTTTTCCATCACGCTACAATTTAGCTTAAAATCTGCGCAGAATCGATTTATATCGCGCCATTTTCGGCGCTTCGTGTAATTTTGGCGTCCAGCTAATCAGGTTAGAGAATAGAGCAGGGTGATCTGGGTGTGCGACGTCATGACTGGGAAGTGTATGTTTTTGATTGGCTGGAAAAATCACATGACCTTGTTTTACATAGAACAGTCCTTCCTGTTCATGATCAGTGTGTGCCTGTGTCTCATAAGAGCAGGACGTGTGCTCGGTCTCTCTCAAAACAGCTCAGCGAAACTGTACTCTTTGTTCACACAGACAACTATGCTTTTAGCTGTGAACATTAGAACTTAGGTAGATGAGAGATTTTCATTTTTTAGTTACTTCGGCGGATAATTTTACAGGTTCATCTAGCGCTGTACTGGCACGGGGTGTGGGGTGGGGGGGGTTGCGGGCGAACACAGACAGGCTGGCAGGCAGGCAGGCTTTTGAAAGGAGAGTGGATATTGTGCAGCCCAGACTCTGCTTTGAACCTGCATTGAAATGGGTTTTTATTAGCAGTTTTTGACCAGTTTTTGGTGAAATATTAGTTTGTATTTTGTGCAGCCTGTACTTATATTAGGATACAGTCTTTTCTTGTAACTGCAGGTGTATTTGATAGGTGCAAAACTCACCTTTTATTATCTGTACACGATTTAATTAGGTTTTTTTTCACTTTGGCACAGCTCAGTTTTGTTCAAAGACCCACTTTGTTCTTACAATAGGATACAGAAATTTCTAGTCACCGCAGGTGTATTTATAGGTGCAAAAACACGTTTTATTATCCGTACACAATTTAATTACGTGTTTTTCACTTTGGCGCAGCCCAGCTTTGTTCAAATACCCATTTTTTACTTACAATAGGATACAGAACTTTTCTAGTCACTGCAGGTGTGTTTATAGGTGCAAAAACCACGTTTTATT
Source organism: Phyllomedusa bahiana (assembly GCA_025379985.1). Taxonomy (NCBI): domain Eukaryota; kingdom Metazoa; phylum Chordata; class Amphibia; order Anura; family Hylidae; genus Phyllomedusa; species Phyllomedusa bahiana. The sequence goes on along the minus strand of JAODAL010005911.1, from coordinate 38,413 downwards.
ATCTGTAAACTATTAAATTAGGTTTAGTTCACTTTGGCGCAGGCCATTTTTGTTAAAAGTCCCATCTTGTACGGATATTACCATACAGATATTTGATTGTAATTGCAGGTGTATTTCATAGGTGCTAAAACCACCTATTATTAACAGTACACAATTTAATTCCATGTTTTTCACTTTGGCGCAGCCCAGCTTTGTTCAAAGACCCACTTTGTACTCACAAAAGGATACAGAACTTTTCTAGCCACCGCAGGTGTATTTATAGGTGCAAAAGCCACGTTTTATTATCCGTACACAATTTAATTACGTGTTTTTCACTTTGGCGCAGCCCAGCTTTGTTCAAAGACCCATTTTTTACTTACAATAGAATATAGAACTTTTCTAGTCACCGCAGGTGTATTTATAAGTGCAAAAAACATGTTTTATTATCTGTATACATTTCAAATAGGTGTTTTTTTTTACTTTGGTGTGGCCCAGTTTTGTTCATAGAGCCACTTTGTACTTAAATTTGAATACAGAAATTTTGTAGTCACCGAAGGTGTTTTTATAGGTGCAAAAACCACATTTTATTATCCGTACACAATTTAATTACATGTTTTTCACTTTGGCGCAGCCCAGCTTTGTTCAAAGACCCATTTTTTTACTTACAATAGGATACAGAACTTTTCTAGTCACTACAGGTGTATTTATAGGTGCAAAAACCACGTTTTATTATCCATACACAATTTAATAAGGTTTAGTTCACTTTGGCGCAGGCCATTTTTGTTAAAAGACCCATCTTGTACGGATATTACCATTACCATACAGAAATTTGCTAGTAATTGCAGGTGTATTTCATAGGTGCAAAAACCACCTATTATTAACAGTACACAATTTAGTTCCGTGTTTTTCACTTTGGCACAGCCCAGCTTTGTTCAAAGACCTACTTTGTACTCACAATAGGATACAGAATTTTGTGACAAAACGTGCAAAAACCACGTTTTATTATCAGTACACAATTTAATTAGGTTTTGTTCACTTTGGCGCAGGCCATTTTTGTTAAAAGACCCATCTTGTATGGATATTACCATACAGAAATTAGCTAGTAATTGCAGGTGTATTTCATAGTTGCAAAAACCACCTTTTATGGCCCAGTTTTGTTCATAGAGCCACCTTGTACTAAAATTTGAATACAGAAATTTTGAAGTTACTGTTGGTGTATTTCATTGGTGCAAAAACCACCGTTTGTTATCCATATAATTCTTAAATAGCTGTATTGCACGTGGTGTGGCCCTAGTTTTTTTCAAATAGCCACGTTGTGCGACAATTCTTATAGAAACAATTTCTAGCAACTGTTCTCGTTTGTCATTGCTGCAAAAAACGCAATTTCTCATCCGTGTAAATTTTGAATAGTTTTATTGCGCTCGTTGAATCTCAGTTTGGCACACTTGTATGATAGTTTGTTGAAAAATATCAATTCCTAGTCCTACTGGGCAGTTGTAAATCCCTGAGACTGAAGGAAGAACACTGTTGATTTTGTCTTACGGTTCTTCCACCAGACCGCATTTCACAGGTATTCGCTAGAAACATTTCAGTTTCTAATCCTAGTTGACTGTAGGAAATTAGAGGGATTTAAGAATAGCTGTGATTTTCCGTCTTTTAATAAGAGACTTTAAAAACTCTTCCATACCTTTTTTAAATTTTTATCTTTCTGAAAATGGAGAGAAATGCAGGTGGTAAGCGAGAAAAGAGGGGGGGTAGGACATGGAGGTAGAGGTACGACAGAAGGTGCTCCTTCCAGTGCTGGCGACAACAGCATGCCAGGGATGTGGGTTTGCTGGACGTCAGGCCTGTCATCGCTGGGTCAGGGCCCTGTGAATCTCAGTAACGAACAGCTCGCCAATCTGTTCTTCAGGGGTTTAAATGCAAACCTGCATCCAGAAGTCTTACCTACTCATCCTCCCAGTCGCGGCCACAAATGTCGTCATCAGCATCATCAGCATCCGTCCAACATGAAGCGAAGGCCGGCCAAATGTCAACTTGTGTACCCACCACTGTGGATAATCCATTTTCTGAAGACCTCTTTGATGACAAAATGCGGTTTTGGGGTGGAAGGCATGTTAAAAGATCAAGAGGCCAAAGAGGTGATTTTGTCTATCTATGACGCCAGTTACTGATGCCATCAGAGGAGGGGGAAGGAACCCGGTAAATTCGGCAAAAAATCCGGGCCCGGGTCGGCAACACCTTGCAGTGCCTCTTGCTTGTAGCCCGCAGCTCCTGGATGCAGAATGTCAAGACGACCAAGTCATCTGTGTTGATGATGATGATGACGACACTTGGCCAAAAGTGTCCAACCACTGTCACACCCTCTGTCTCCGCCTCCTCCTCCTCCACCACCACCAAGCGTTCCTCAGTGCCATGTCTTCAGAGGTCATGATAGGGATCGCCTCCGCTTCAGCCTCCACCGTCGCCGAGTACCACCAGCACCCAGAGACCATCCTACCCTTTCTCCCTTTCCCAACAGTTTGACGGGCCTGCACGCCGTACAGCGGCCAGTCTATCAGTCAGCCTTCTGTCTTCCGGTTTGGGAGCAGAAGAAACACTTTAACCCAACCATCCAAAGCCCAAAAACCTGAATGTTGGCATTGCCAGGCTTTTAGCCTTGGAAATGTAGCCTTTCCGTCTGGTGGACACAGATGGGTTCCGCCACGTCATGGCCCTTGCCTGCCCCCAATTTCAGATGCCGAGCAGGCATTTCTTTGCCAGGGAAAAACCATCCCTCCTGGTCAGCCACTGTATCTAAAATTTCAAGCGCGTTGTCTGCATCTGTGTCCGGAAAAGTCATTGACCACCGAAACATGGACTTGTAAGCACGGCCAAAGGGCCCTTATCTCTGTGACAGCTCAATGGGTGAGCGGGGTGGATGTATCTGGTGGGGACGGTGGCTTCAGGCTCGGCGCACGCTCTTAAAAACCGCAGGAATGGTGCAGGGTTCTTTCCCCCAAGGTCCTCTTTGGGGGCATCCCCGTGCCAAGAGAAATCAGGCGGGTTGAAATTAATCTGTATTGGAGGGCTGTCTACAACAGGTCAGGAGTGTGGACGGCTCTCCGCAACGAGATGAGCGCTTTGGTGGGTGACAAGACCTTGTGCCAGGCAAGGTGGTGTGCGTAACGGTCGAAATCTGCTGGCCGCCCTTAAGATCGGTAGGTGGAGCAATCCTTGCCTGGCACATGTCATGAACCTTGTCATCCAGAAATTTCTAAAGGGTCTGGACTGCCTGCTGAGGAAGGCTCGAGGTCTGAGTTCGCACTTCCACCATTCGCACCTTGCTTCGTCCTGCCTGGCGCGTTGCAGCGTCCCCTCGTCCCCACGTCAACCCGTCTCATTGTTGACGTGGCAACACGCTGGAATTCAACTCTCCACTGCTCAGCGATTGTGGCAGCGCAATGCCATTAGCAGTAAGAAGTGACACATGGGCCTGATAAGCAGCAGTGCGGACCACAGGGTGTTTAGCCACCCAGACTGGAGGCAGGTGAAAGAGCTCTGCACCATTTTGCAAGTTTTGAAGAAGCCACCCAAAAAGTTCAGTGCGGACAATGCCCTTGTCAGGCATGTGCATTGGTGGTGATCTTAGTTCTGGAACGATCTTTGGACACTCTAAAAAATCAGGTCCCCCCCCCAGCGAAAGGAGGGGAGACGGAAAACGATGGGACATGGACCCTTTTTTTTTTTTTTTTCCTTTCGATGCAAAAGGGCCCCCGGACTTTTAAAAATTTTTTGGGTTTCTTTAGGCGTGGTTGGGGTCCGGGTTAGTGAAAGGGGGCAATCAGCGCTCAGGGGGGTTTCATCCTGGGGGCAAGTAGGGCTGTGTTAAAGCTGTGCCGGAGGAAGCGGAGGGAGGAGGAGGTTTCCTGACACCGACGTTACCGGCCCCTCCCTTGGGAAAGAGGTTGGCGCGAATTTGGGAAAAGGGGGAAAAGGGAAAAAAGGAAGATCATTTTTGTAGGCCACTGGCCCCGGGGGGGTTGGGAAATCAAGGCCCCACCCTCTTCCCATGAGTGCTTGGAGCCCCATTTTCCCCCAAAACCTTGCCCGGGCATTAAGGCCCATCCAAAATGAAAAACCCGTTCCCTGGGTGGCCCCCCTCCGGGACCCCCCGGTACAAAACAAAAAAAAATTTCCCTTCCACCCACCAAATGAGGGGTAAAATGCAGGAAATGGAGACCTTGCTGATTGATCAATGGGGACATCTGTTTTTTTGGGCTTCACGTTCTTCAAATGTAATGGGGGAAAACAATGTCAGCGACGTAAACCAGCAGAAAGAGAGCCAAGTAGGCAGCGGCCACCCAAGCGCGGAAATTTGGGGCCCCAAAAACCCAAAAATTGGGGAGCTCGGGCAACCCCTTATTTACCCTTACCAATGCCTGTAATGAAAAGGGCCAAAAAAAGACACAAAGAGACCAGTTTAAGGGTCGGGGTTGCAGGGACAAATCTGGTCTAACACGATGTTTTTGTTTTGGTGCCGGACCCAATTGACTTTGGGTTTTCCAAAAGGGAAATGAAGGGCCCCGGTGTTTCCCCAAATGCCTTTGAGGTTTGTTCCCCGCAGTCAGGTATTTCTGGCGGACCTTCACCCAAAGCTGGGGGAAAGTCATTACGGGCAAAACGCACCCGGGGTTTTCCCGATAATGCCCAGGGTTTTCTGAAAAACCCGTTTTTTCCCAAATTTACTCATTTTATTTTTTAAAATTTTTCCATTGTCAAGGGTTTTTTGGGGGTTCATTTTTGCTGGAGATACAGCTATAATTATGGTTTTTGGAACAGAAATTTGTTCCCTAAGTGGCATTTTCCACCCACAATTTTTAAGGGGTGGTGAAAAGTATATTTAAAATTTTTTTTGGTTTTTCTGTTGCTGTGAGTTTAAACTTTTTTATGGTCCTTTGGAACAGAAATGGGGTTTCCCTAAGTGGCATTTCTCCATCACAATTTTTAATAGTGGCTGAGAAGTCATATTTATAATTTTTTGGGGTCATGTTGCTGTGAGATTACATCTATATATCATGTGGCTTGTGGCAACAGAGAATTTTTTTGTGGCTTCTAAGTGGCAAATTTCACCATCACAATTTTTAATAGTGGCTGAGAAGTCATATTTTATAATTTTTTGGGGTCATGTTGCTGTGAGATACATATATAATCATGGTCCTTTGGAACAGAAATGTGGCTTCTAAGTGGCATTTCTCCATCACAATTTTTAATACTGGCTGAGAAGTCATATTTATAATTTTTTGGGGTCATGTTGCTGTGAGATACAGCTATAATCATGGTCCTTTGGAACAGAAATGTGGCTTTTAGTGGCATTTTCGCCCTCACTATTTATAACCGTGGCTGAGAAGTCATTTTTATTAATTTTTTGGGTCATGCTGCTTTGAATGCAGCAATACTACAGGTCCTATTCTAAAAAATGTTGTTTCTAATAGACATTTGTTCTTCACAGTTGTCAAAAGTGGCTCAAGGGTCATGTTTTGAATTTTTGGGGGCATTTTGCTGTGAAAAGGAAGCAATACTACAGGACAATTTTTAATAGTGGCTGAGAAGTCATATTTATAATTTTTTGGGGTCATGTTGCTGTGAGATACATATATAATCATGGTCCTTTGGAACAGAAATGTGGCTTCTAAGTGGCATTTCTAAATCACAATTTTTAATATGGTGAGAAGTCATATTTATAATTTTTTGGGGTCATGTTGCTGTGAGATACAGCAATAATCATGGTCCTTTGGAACAGAAATGTGGCTTTTAAGTGGCATTTCGCCCTCACAATTTATAACCGTGGCTGAGAAGTCATTTTTATAATTTTTTGGGTCATGATGCTTTGAAATGCAGCAATACTACAGGTCCTATTCTAAAAAATGTTGTTTCTAACAGACATTTGTTCTTCACAGTTGTCAAAAGTGGCTCAAGGGTCATGTTTTGAATTTTTGGGGGCATTTTGCTGTGAAAAGGAAGCAATACTACAGGTCCTATTCTAAAAAGTGTTGTTTCTAACAGACATTTGTTCTTCACAATTGTCAAAAGTGGCTCAAGGGTAATGTTTTGAATTTTTGGGGGCATTTTGCTGTGAAATGCAGCTATACTACAGGTCCTATTCTAAAAAATGTGGTTTCTAACAGACATTTGTTCTTCACAATTGTCAAAAGTGGCTCAAGGGTGATGGTGCTGTCAAAAACAGGAATAGGTAGGACACTGTTAATTTACACATATTGCAAAATGACTTGTTTTTGCAAGATCTTTAAAATAGCTAGCAATTCCTGTAGTGAGACAACCCATTTAATACAATTTAAAAAAAGAGAGACAAAGACGTGGTGGGATTCCATCCTATTTTAAAAATGTGTTTTCTAGAATTAAGCTACTAAAAAACTTGCATGTACAAAATAGCTGATACAAATATTCCTCTGAATTGTACAAGGGAGGTACAGGAAGACTTGAACAGATGTAGGTTACCCAGGACAGGTATAGTCAATGTCCAGTTCAACTAAAATGGTGGTTCAAAGACTCCTTTTCCCAGCACTTTTTAATCTGTGGGTCAGACAGGTTTAATGGTCATACTGCGGTACAGGACAGGCATAGTCAATGTCCAGTTCAACTAAAATGGTGGTTGAAAGACTCCTTTTTCCGGCACTTTTTAATCTGTGGGTCAGACAGGTTTAATGGTCATACTGCGGTCCAGGACAGGCATAGTCAATGTCCAGTTCAACTAAAATGGTAGTTGAAAGACTCCTTTTTCCGGCACTTTTTAATCTGTGGGTCAGACAGGTTTAATGATCATTACTGTGGTCAAAGAACAGGTATAGTCATCTGTCCAGTTCAACTAAAATGGTGGTTGAAAGACTCCTTTTTCCGGCACTTTTTAATCTGTGGGTCAGATAGATTTAAGGGTCATGCTGCGTTCAAGGACAGGCATAGTCAATGTCTAGTTCAACTAAAATGGTAGTTGAAAGACTCCTTTTCCGGCACTTTTTAATCTGTGGGTCAGACAGGTTTAATGGTCATACTGCAGTCCAGGACAGGCATAGTCAATGTCCAGTTTAACTAAAATGGTGGTTCAAAGACTCCTTTTTCAGGCACTTTTTAATCTGTGGGTCAGACAGGTTTAATGGTCATACTGAGGTCCAGAAGAGGCATAGTCAATGTCCAGTTCAACTAAAATGGTGGTTAAAAGACTCCTTTTTCAGGCACTTTTTAATCTTGGGGTCAGATAGGTTTAATGGTCATGCTGCGTTCCAGGACAGGGATAGTCAATGTAATGTTCAAGTAAAATGATGGTTCAAATAATACTGCCTTCTGGCACTTTTTAATTTGTGGGTCATGCAGGTTTAAGGGTCATGCTGTGGTACAAGACAGGGATAGTGAATGCTCTGTGACTTTTTTTCGGTGGCTTTTATAAGCTAAGTGTGTTGCCTAAAATGTAGCACATTTGACTGTATCCATTTGACTGTTGTGGATGTTAATTCCAGCTTCTCCAGCCCTGTTTGGGTGTAAGAATGAAGGTGTTGTTCCTCTCCCATAGAATTTAATGGTCATCGGCAATAATCTATTATCGACTATCGGAAATCGTCTTGATAATTGCCGATATCGACTATCGACCCGATGACGACAGTCAACGTAATCGCTCATCACTAGTTAAGACCCATCAGCATATTAGACCTGCTAATTGTCTTGTTTCGAAGGTCTTTGTCCCCACTCAGTTCCGGCTACCATTATTAAAAGAATTTCATGATTCTGTATTATCTGGACATCCTAGAGTGTCTGGCAGAAAAAGGCAGATTTCTCGTATTTACTTTTTACTTTGTTGTCTCGTGATATTGAGACCTATGTGGCATCTTGTGAAGCCTGCGCTCGGGCAAAGGTTCCCAGAACTCGTCCTCCTGGTGAACTTTGCCCTCTACCTGTACCTGAACATCCGTGGAAACACATCTCCATGGATTTTATGATGGACCTTCCTCCTTTGTAGGGCAAAAGGGTTATTTGGGTGGTAGTGGACCGTTTCAGTAAGATGTGACCCATGCTTCTAGTTCCTTTGAGGGGCGTTTACTGTCGTCCCCAAATATTCCGCTGAACTTTTTATCAAACATATTGTCAAACTGCATGGTTTACCGGAGAATATTGTTTCAAACAGAGGGGTTCAGTTCGTTTTTCGATTTTGGAGAGCCCTTTGCAAAGTTCTGGGTATCACCCTGTCCTTCTCCTCTGCCTTCCACCCAGAGACTAATGGGCAGACAGAGAGGGTAAACCAAATGGTAGCACAAAAACTCCGTTGTTATCTCTCTGATCTGCAGACAGATTGGGTAAAATACTTACCTTTGACAGGATTTGCATTAATAATCAGGAGAGTAGCTTGTCTGGTACCTCACCATTTTATTGCAACTATGGTTTTCACCCAAAGAATGCGTCATTTTCCAGTGCTATGTCTGATCACAGCGGGGTGGATGTTATCATTAAAGATCTGTGCACAGTCTGGGACCAAGTTCAGAAGAACTTGGTTAATACCCAGAACATCCAGAAGAAGAATTGTGATAGACGGCGTCTTTGTTCTAGAGGATTTGCTGTTGGGGATAAAGTATGGTTATCCACCCGAAATCTGCGATTAAAAGTGCCTTCTGGCAATCTGGCCCCACGTTTTGTAGGTCCATATGTGGTTCTAGAGGTGGTTAATCTGGTGGCATAACGGCTGAAATTATCCTAGTATCTTTGTATACACAATGTATTTCACCCACCTTCACAGGTTTTTAAATCAATGCAATGTATTTAGTAGCTGGTGCCTTCACTCCCTGAAGTATGGAGGTCTGAACAGGCCCTAAAGAGAGGAAACATTAGTGTAGGAACCCAACTGCATTTGAGGTCCCCTTGAAGAATGGGAGGTGGGCTTAAAATCAAAGCAAACTAAACTCAAACTCAAAATCTAAAATTTAACCTTTAATAGATTCATTTAAAAAAATACATTTACCCATAAAATCATTACAGCAGCAATCATAGCTGATGGTATGTGGTACAAGGACGATAGTTGCAACTTCTGTGCACCCTATTTTCTAGCCCTGCCCTAACCGCTATCAGGCAGAGTAATCGTCCCGAAAGGGTCGGCCCCACCTTAGAAGGCTCACCCTTTTAAATCCCTAAATAAACACTAATGGACTCTAGTAACAATAAAGTTTGTATACAAGTACGGTGCACAATATAACAGGTGCTCAAAAAACGTCCTCTATTATCCTATACACAAATAACCCACGAAAAACACCTTCAGATCTAAGGATAGTAAACACTTATAAATTACAATGGTTATATATGACCTTAATCTGAATTGCATATTTCTCCATCCTTCCCGACACGTTTCTCCCTGTCAAAAATATCAGGGTTCATCAGGGGAACAAAAAGCAGTCACGATGAACTGCCAAACAGCAATGATAACGCTGCCGAACGAGCCGATGATAGCCTAGTTGTCCAAACTCTGGTCATTTCTATCTTGTATGAACAGTGATATTTTGATTTATGGGAGGTGGGCTTAAGCAGTTTTGATCAAAAATGTGAACTAGGAACCTCAAAAAATTTTAATGTATCCTAGATAGCAGAAATGCTTTTTCAAAAATTCCTATGTGCCTTTTGATATTTTCTTTAGTTGATAGTGTGCTACTGATATTGGAATGTCTATGTATATTGCTGCCACACCAGAGTGCACCTATTCTCATTTTTTTCAAAAATGTTTTTTGGATGTGCATAGCCAAATATTGTTTTCTAGCTTGTGTATGGAGGAGTGGCTTCCTCCTTGTTGGTTTTTCCTCACTCAACCTACCTTCACAGGTTTTTAAATCAATGCAGTGTACTAAGTAGCTGGTGCCTTCACTCCCTGAAGTATGGAGGTCAAAAAAATTTCATGTAACCTAGATAGAAGAAATGCTTTTTCAAAAATTTCTATGTGCCTTTTGATAGTTTCTTTAGTCGATAGTGTGCTACTGATATTGGAATGTGTATGTTCACTGCTTAAGCCTGTGACTCCACCCTCTAGACCTCCTTCTTCAGTTTGTATAGAGGGGGAGTTAGAATATTAAGTTGCTTGAATCTTGGACTCCCGCAAAGTTCAAGGGTCACTGCAGTATCTGGTCCACTGGAAGGGTTATGGTCCTGAGGAGAGATCATGGGTTCCGGCTAAATCCATCTATGCTCACCACCTGGTGAAGGAATTCCATGAGTCTCATCCAGACAAACCTAGACCAGGGAAGGGTCCAGTGGACCCTCCTAAAAGGGAGGGTACTGTCAGGGCTAGGCAGCGCTCAGCCAGCGGGGAGCAACAGTCTGCAGCAGCTGATGTGCGACCCCACCCTGATAGACAGTCTGCTGGTAACTGTGTGAGTGACAGAGACCCAGCCACTCCGGACAGGGAGCATGTCGCACCAGCCAATGGGAGGACCGGAGGCCGCTCCAATCAGCTGCAGGGGTGGTGTCCGGGAACCACATTTAATCTCCCTGCAGGCTGAGTGCTGCGCCTGCGATATTTCCTGGTACTCAGTTCGTGTTTCTGACCCCTGGCTTGTTTACGGTTTCTCTTGTTGGTTCTGATTTGTGGCTTGGCGTTTCTGATTTGTTATTGACCCAGACTGTCTTACCCTTCTTCCTCCTGATGGCCCCAGCACTTTAGCAGCGCAGGGAATGTCGCCCAGTTGGTGTCTGCCACCTAGGGCAGCACATCAAGTAGGCAAGGACAGTGGGCTGGGTTCCAGATAGGGCCCTCTGTACCCCCCTTGACGTGACACATTTTTAAACAAAAGAGATCTAATCTATTTGGCCAGATTTTTGGAAAAAAGTCTGTTCTTTTTCTTTTTAAAAAAAAGTTTGAAAAGCTGACACATTTACTGTTTTTTAATTCTGAATCGCTACAAAACAGAAACACTGTTTTATGGGATTTTTTTGCTTTTAAAATATTTTGCACCTATGAGAGTTAACAAGACTAAAACATCTGCCTGCATGTAAGTTAAAATAAATTGTAACATTTTCCAGCACATTAGTCTCTCAAGTTACAATGGTCTTGTCTGTGGTTTGGGTGTGGTTTTAAGATACAATGTCCTAGACACTGATCCAGCCAATTATGAACATTTTACCTGTAAAACATCTGTATTATTGAAGTGAATGCAGTGATTGGTCTAGTAGCACTTCTCTACAGTACAGTGCGGTACTACATGTTCTGTACTGCTCTTTACATGTAACAAGATAAGCAGTTCCTTTGGGCAGGTGAAGGTGGCCCTGTTTTCTTCGTAATGGTACATTGTGTGTAAGAAGTTCCTGTCCTCAAAACAGAAAGTGATTTCCAGCCTCCAGTAAGCAGCTCTTTCTAACTGTTATATGTAAGCACTTCCTTTATTTGTATTACCTTTCTGCAATATTTTCTCTAATCTTAATTTTGCATTATGTTGGAGGAGAGTTTTGACTTCAAAACCAATTACCAGTTTTCCATAGAGTTATGGTTTAAACATACAATGGTTTAAACATACAATGGTCATCCTGAAATCAATTACAATTATATGTTTAGGGAACACTGTACTTATAAGCTGTATGTCATGTGTGACACTTTGCTTGCATCCAGACGCCCTCCTGGGGGTACTTAGCTCACAGGATCTCCGTCTTTTGTAGAAGGTATTGGCACACCGACACCAGGCTTCTGGTTTCACTGGCTTCAAACCAGTTTTATTAGTCACACAGTTACAGAAAACACAACTCATAAAAATAAATCCTTGGCCGTCTGGCCACTAACTATACATGAAGTACGTCCCTCACTACCTGTGGACTTGGCCTACTGCCAGCGCCACAACCACGTTTTACCAGCCTCTGCTGGATTCGGCTTCCTGAATGCAGCCTCCTGCTTGCCTCAAGCCTCTGGGGGGGCCAGAGCTCTCCTCCAGCTCCTCTGTTGCTCCACTGTATTGTGGCAGACCACGCCCCCCGATCACCTGGAGTAGGCGGCTTTTAATAGGCCTACCGGGACTGGCCCAAAACCTGGCCTGGAACGTGGGGACGGCCTCCCACCCAGCGCTACGACGTCCCGGGAAAGGAGACCCATACCTGGCTGCAAGGCAGCCATTCTAGCTACCTTTGTTAGTAACCTATTGTTACTAACACCCACAAGTCTTCTTCCCCCACCGAACCCAGCCATTCGGTGGCACGTTTGTAGCAGGTACCCTGCTAAATTCCACCTAGTGGCAGAGACCTGTAACTGCACACAGTCACACTGCCACACATGATATACACCAGCAACATGCATACATGCACACATAGGAGTCATGAAATATTTTGTATTATCTACCTACCATATTGTATTGAAAATGAATGTCTCACATTTGGTTATGTAATATAAGTGAGCTATAACAATAACATGTTAAATTTCTATCTATATACAGATTAGACTCACCTTTGCCTGTGTTTTATTTATTCCAGGTGGTTGTAATTTTCTTGTAAATGACCATCCTCCATAACTGAAAAAGTAAAATGGGAAGAGTTAGAGATTTGTAAGTCATAGGAGTAAGGCCCAATCAGGTCAGAATCCGTGACAGAAAAAGCCTCTGTACTTCTATTAGTGGTACATAGAGGTTCAGTATAGTAGGACCGTAACCAAAAATGATCATATGAGAGTGCATATGAGCCTTAAACTATGAGGGGCGTACGTTAAACATTTCCCCTGAGCCACTTCTATTTATCACAGGATGCTGAAACTGCACATGTGTAATGATATAAGTCTCTATAGGTTACTTGCCAATTTGCAACCCAGAACTGATAACGATCTAGATTTTACAGGTGTTGAAGTGGTGTAAGGTTTGATAATGGACCCAGTGGAATACAGAGCAGTCATTAAGTTCCCTTACTTGAAAGGCCACACACCAAAGGAGACGTTTCAGTTGAAAGAGGTTTATGGTAATGATTCTCCACCATATGATGTGGTCAAGAACTGGCATCGTCAATTCAAATGTGGTTGGACTTTGATGTAAACAGCTCTGATTCCAGGGCAACACCACTCTGCTATTGATGAACACACCATTGAGCAACTGGGGGTCGCCATTTTGGAAAATCACCACATAACTATTCGCCACCTAGCCGAAAATGTCAAGATTAGTGTGGGCTCCGTGGAAAAAAAATCATCCAAGACCATCTTCACATGCATAAGGTATCCGCTCACTGGGTTTCCCAGCTGCTCATAAGGTCATGCTCATGGTATTTTGGGACCAGGAGTAGTATTGATGGATTTCCTAGCAAAGGCTACCATAATCACTGGGGCATAATATGCTTCACTGCTGCGGAAACTGTGAGATGCCATCAAAACTAAGAAATGTGGTATGCTCACCAAAGGTGTCTGCCTTCTGAGAGACAATGCATCAGTTCACAACTCACATGTTGCCAAAATGGAAGCATGCTTCTCTGGCTTTGAAATTCTACCACATCCTCTTATTTACCTGACCTTGCACCATTGGACTTCCAACTCTTTACAACAATGAAGTCATTTCTGAAGGGACCGTATTTTTCAGATGATGAGCCTCCGATTTCTGAAGTCACAACGTGGCTTTTGAAGCAACCTGTCGACTTCTACAAGCGAGGTGTTTACAGTTGCTTAACCCCTTAACGACCTTAGACGTATCCATACGTCCAGGTCGTTTGGGGGTTCACGCACCTGGACGTATGGATACGTCCTGAGGATCGCGCAAACTCTAAAGCAGAGTTCGCGCGATCGGCGCGGGGTGTCAGCTGTATATTACAGCTGACATCCCGCAGCGTCGGCCCCGACCCCGGATCGCTCCGGAGGGTGGGGGGGGGGCGGTTAACCCCTTAATTATCGCGACCATCGGGTCGCAATAACTAAGAGAGACGCAGGAGGAGATCGCTCCTCCTGCGTCTCTGTCGGCGGCAGCAGCGCACGGATCGGGCGATCCGTGCAGCTCCTGCCCTCTGACAGACAGCACGGAAGGCAGAGAATGCCTTCCGGGTTGTCTGTGACATCACGATGCCCGGCCGTGCCCTGTGGGCATGGCCCGGCATCGTGACTGACAGTTGTCATAGGAACCAGTCATAGCAACAAGCTATGCACTGATTCCTATTGAATGAGAGATCTAAAGATCTCTCATTCAAATCCCCTATGGGGAAAAGTAAAATAAAAATGTGAAAAAGTGAAAAAAAGTAAAAAAAAGTGAAAAACAAGTAAAACACAAACACGAAAAATAAAATAAAAATACGTACACCGCCCTTTTCCCCTTTACAAACGCCAATCGCCCCAAAAAAGATCAAAAATAAATAAAGTACCCATATTTGGTATCGCCGTGTGCGTAACGACCTGCCCTATAAATCTGTCATGTTAATTAACCTGTACGGTGAACGCCGTAAAAAAAAAAAAAAAAAATCACAGAATTAAGATTATTGTTCATCCCGCAGCACATAAAATGGAATAAAAAGCGATCAAAAACTCCTAGAAACGCCAAAGTTGTACCAATTAAAATGTCAGTTCATCCCGCAAAAAAAGTCCTTATACAGCTCTGTATACGGAAAAATAAAAAAAATATAGCTCTCAGAAGATAGCGATGCATAAATATTGTTTTAAAAGTGTTTTTAAAGTGTTTCAACATAAAAAAACAATATAAATAGGGTATCGCCATAATCGTAGCGACCCAAAGAGCAAAGCTAACTTATCACGGATACTGCACGGAGAGCCCTGTTAAAAATAAAAATAAAAAAACACTACTAGGATTGCAGTATTTTCTTCACCCTGGCCTCCAAAAAATGGATTTAAAAGCGATCAAAAAGCCTTGTCCCCCCAAAAATGATACTAATAAAAACGTCAACTCATCTCGCAAAAAACAAGTCCCTACACAGCTCCAAGCACAGAAAAATTTAAAAGTTATGGCTCTCAGACTATGGCGATGCAAAAACGTATTTTCCTGGTTGAATAAAAGTGTTTTTATTGTATAAAAGCAGTAAAACATAAAAAATATACAAATTGGGTATCGGTGTAATCGTATTGACCTGCTGAGTAAAGCTACCATGTCATATATACCGTACAGTGACCGCTATAAAAAATAAAAATAAAAAACACTACCAAGATTGCTGTATTTTGTTCAAAACATCTCAGAAAAACCTTAATAAAAAGTGAACATAGCATCATATGCACCCCATAATGGTACCAATAAAAACTTCAACTCATCCCGCAAAAAACAATCCTATACAGCTCTGCACACAGCAAAATAAAAAAGTTATGGCTGTCAGAATAGGACAACATAAAAACGCAATTTTTTATAGACGTCTTTCTACTGTGTAAAAGTAATAAAACAGAAAAAAACTATTAAAATCTATATAATTGTAATTGTACCGACCCCCATAGTAAAGTTATCACATCATTTACACTGCACGGCGAATGCTGTAAAATTGAAACTCAAAAAACAATGACCGAACTGCGTTTTTCCCCCCATTTTTCATTGCCCAATTGCTAAAAAAAAACTATGGGAACACCTATGCATCCAAAATGCACAGTTAAACCCCTAGATGAGATCCCTGATGGGTGTTAAATTTCCAAAAATGGGGCGCCTTCTGGAAGGGTTCGCCTGTTCTGCTACATTGGGCGCTTTGCAAATGCGACAGGGCCCCACCAAAATCTGCGTTCCAAAAGCCAACTACGCCCTGCCCTGCGCCCAAACAGCAGTTTACACCCACATGTAGGGTATTGCCGAACTTGGAAGAAATTGCTTAACAAAGTTTTAGGGTTCTTTTTTCTAGGATTCCTTGTATACACTCACCGGCCACTTTATTAGGTACACCTGTCCAACTGCTCGTTAACACTTAATTTCTAATCAGCCAATCACATGGCGGCAACTCAGTTGCATTTAGGCATGTAGACATGGTCAAGACAATCTCCTGCAGTTAAAACCGAGCATCAGAATTGGGAAGAAAGGTGATTTTAGTGCCTTAGAACGTGGCATGGTTGTTGGTGCCAGAAGGGCTGGTCTGAGTATTTCAGAAACTGCTGATCTCCTGGGATTTTCACGCACAACCATCTCTAGGGTTTACAGAGAATGGTCCGAAAAAGAAAAAACATCCAGTGAGCGGCAGTCCTGTGGGCGGAAATGCCTTGTTGATGCCAGAGGTCAAAGGAGAATGGGCAGACTGGTTCGAGCTGATAGAAAGGCAACAGTGACTCAAATAGCCCCCCGTTACAACCAAGGTAGGCAGAAGAGCATCTCTGAACGCACAGTATGGCGAACTTTGAGGCAGATGGGCTACAGCAGCAGAAGACCACACCGGGTGCCACTCCTTTCAGCTAAGAACAGGAAACTGAGGCTCCAATTTGCCCAAGCTCATCGAAATTGGACAGTAGAAGATTGGAAAAACGTTGCCTGGTCTGATGAGTCTCGATTTCTCCTGCGACATTCGGATGGTAGGGTCAGAATTTGGCGTCAACAACATGAAAGCATGGATCCATCCTGCCTTGTATCAACGGTTCAGGCTGGTGGTGGTGGTGTCATGGTGTGGGGAATATTTTCTTGGCACTCTTTGGGCCCCTTGGGACCAATTGAGCATCGTTGCAACACCTTGTGGAATCTATGCCACGAAGAATTGAGGCAGTTCTGAAGGCAAAAGGGGGTCCAACCCGTTACTAGCATGGTGTACCTAATAAAGTGGCCGGTGAGTGTATATGAAACATTTTAAGCTAAAATTGCAGATTATTGAAAAAAAAATTTTTTTTAATTTTCACAGCCTTATGCTAAAAAAATCACCTGTGGGGTCTATATACTCAATGCACCCCTGGATATATTCATTAAGGGGTGTAGTTTCCAATATGCGGTCTATTTAGGGGTGTTTATTAAGTTTTAGCACCTTAGGGTGTCCCCAAACCTGAAATGGCGCCTAAATAAAATCGTATTGAAAATGAGACCCCAGAGTATAGTAGGTGCTCCTCCTATTCTGGGGCTTATGGGTGAGCCAAATAATGCACTAGGGCCACATATGGGATATCTCTAAAAAACGGCAGACCTGGGGGAATTGATATTAAGTTGCATTTACCTAGTCACATTTACCGTATTCCAGTGAATAATGGATAAATATTGAAAATCTGCAAAAAAAGTGAAATTTTGAAATTTCACCTCCACTTTGCTTTAATTTCTGTGAAATATCTGAAGGGTTATCAAACTTCCTAAATAGTGTTGTAAATACGTTAAGGGGTCTAGTTTCTCAGATGGCGTCACTTATGGGGGTATCTAACATGCAGGCCCCTCAAAGCCACGTCAGAACTGGAGTGGTCCCTAAAAAAATGTATATTGCAAATTTTCTTGAAAATGTGAGAAATTACTACTAAATTTCTAAGCCCTCTAATGTCGTAAAAAAAAAAAAAAAAAAGACATTTAAAAAATGATGCCAACCTATAGTGGACATATGGTAGATGCTAGTTATAAACTATTTTGTGGTGAATAATTATCTGTCTTGCACGCAGAAATTTTGCAACTTTCAAAATCGCAAATTTTTCCAAATTTTCATGAAATTTTGATATTTTTCACAAACAAACAAGGATTGTATGGATAAAAATTTCTTACTAACTTAAAGCACAATGTGTCACGAGAAAACAATCTCTGAATCACATGAATAGGTAAAAGTGTCAAAAAGTTATTCTCACATAAATTGACACATGTCCGATTTCAAAAATAGGGCTGTGTCAGGAAGGTCAAAACAGGCTGGGTCCTTAAGGGGTTAAAGAGATGGGATAAGTGTGTGTCCCTAGGTGGCACCTATCTAAAGAAGAAGTAATAACTGTGCCAATAATTTTGCTACATTTATGCAATGATAAACAGCAATTTAAGCACTGAAATGCAAGGGGAAAAGGGATAAGGCACCATATATGTCCCTTCTAATTCCACCCCTGCTGCAATTGGAAATCAGGCATAGGTTCTCCCTTTTATCGTTTGTGGAATTTTATCACCTACTTTACATGTGAAACAAAATATTACTTTTCATGTGAACTTCTAATATAGGAACTGAAAAGTTCATTATGAAGGTTCTTACTCTGACATACCATATACATCATTGGAAATGAAAGGGCATTCATGGTTTAATGTGAGTAGTATGTCTTTGTTTTAACCTGGTGTCTACCAGAGAGTCCAAAATTCTTCAAGTTAATTTGTTTCTAGTGGGGAAGCTATACTACATTTTTAAACAACTTTTTGTAAAATCAGACTCAATCATCTCCGAGGAGAGCAATTTTGAACAGCATGTGATGGCAGAGTGGGACAGTAATTGTGCTGTGTTACTATAAATGCCTTTTAGCTCCCTTCATAAAATGTATAGTATATATTTTACCAGGAAAAACATTTATGATTTCGCACATGTAGTTATTCTTAAAAAAAAAAGAGCACACTACTAGAGATGTCAATATTACCCTAAGAGGCAAAACTGTACACAACAAATGACAAATGTATATTTATGCATAGACATACACTCACCGGCCACTTTATTAGGTACACCATGCTAGTAACGGGTTGGATCCCCTTTTGCCTTCAGAACTGCCTCAATTCTTCGTGGCATAGATTCAACAAGGTGCTGGAAGCATTCCTCATGTTCAAGAAACCAGTCTGAGATGATTCCAGCTTTATGACATGGCGCATTATCCTGCTGAAAGTAGCCATCAGATGTTGGGTACATTGTGGTCATAAAGGGATGGACATGGTCAGCAACAATACTCAGGTAGGCTGTGGCGTTGCAACGATGCTCAATTGGTACCAAGGGGCCCAAAGAGTGCCAAGAAAATATTCCCCACACCATGACACCACCACCACCAGCCTGAACCGTTGATACAAGGCAGGATGGATCCATGCTTTCATGTTGTTGACGCCAAATTCTGACCCTACCATCCGAATGTCGCAGCAGAAATCGAGACTCATCAGACCAGGCAACGTTTTTCCAATCTTCTACTGTCCAATTTCGATGAGCTTGGGCAAATTGGAGCCTCAGTTTCCTGTTCTTAGCTGAAAGGAGTGGCACGTGGTGTGGTCTTCTGCTGCTGTAGCCCATCTGCCTCAATGTTCGCCGTACTGTGCGTTCAGAGATGCTCTTCTGCCTACCTTGGTTGTAACGGGTGGCTATTTGAGTCACTGTTGCCTTTCTATCAGCTCAAACCAGTCTGCCCATTCTCCTTTGACCTCTGGCATCAACAAGGCATTTCCGACCACAGGACTGCCGCTCACTGGATGTTTTTTCTTTTTCGGACCATTCTCTGTAAACCCTAGAGATGGTTGTGCGTGAAAATCCCAGGAGATCAGCAGTTTCTGAAATACTCAGACCAGCCCTTCTGGTACCAACAACCATGCCACGTTCAAAGGCACTCAAATCACCTTTCTTCCCCATACTGATGCTCGGTTTGAACTGCAGGAGATTGTCTTGACCATGTCTACATGTCTAAATGCACTGAGTTGCCGCCATGTGATTGGCTGATTAGAAATTAAGTGTTAACGAGCAGTTGGACAGGTGTACCTAATAAAGTGGCCGGTGAGTGTATATACACAAACAACATACATACTGTACAATTCTCAACATTAAAGGGGTATTATCGTTTGAACTGTTCGTGCTCTTTAGCTGATTCTATGATATTGAGTATGAAATCCAGGGGTGAGTCTCTCCTCTCAGCAGGTGTGTCTCTCCTCTCAGCAGGCGTGTCTCTCCTCACTGAAGCCGTGACATCATCATTCTGTGTGAGGCAGCCAAAGCAGAAAGATGTCTGGAGAGAAGAGATCTGCAGCCTTCTGCATGCTTCTCATGTGTCTGCAGAGCCTTCAGGCTCCACAAGCTCCTTGCTGGGCTATAACCAGTTATACACACAGCCTGAACTGATGAAACACATGTGAGGAATACACACTGCCCTCCCACCCTCCTCTACCCCTGTTATCAGGCAGAAGACTGTGGTATATGGAGAGAACAGAGGATGTAACACTGTGTTATATGAGGGGATCTGTGACTTAAACAGTCAGTTATTAGTCAGATCATTCACCCTAGAGCTGGGAGATGAGTTTACAGCCAGCAGCCCTTGGTTTTATATTCAGTTTTAACAGCTCGAGGGGAGTAAACACAGAATGTGCAGGCAGCCAATCACAGTGCAGGTGGTGTGTCCGGGACGTTTCCTGGCTGGGGGCGTATCCCAACAGGCTGCATGAAATGTCAGTCAGGCAATCACAGTGCAGGGGGCGTGGGTAGGGGCGGGATCTGACCGGGTTGTGTACCAACTAGCCAATCACAGAAAAGGGGGCGTGTCCCAACTAGCAGC
Source organism: Phyllomedusa bahiana (assembly GCA_025379985.1). Lineage (NCBI taxonomy): Eukaryota > Metazoa > Chordata > Amphibia > Anura > Hylidae > Phyllomedusa > Phyllomedusa bahiana. Next base: position 18,117 of record JAODAL010005911.1, on the reverse strand, counting down.
CGAACTAGAATACAGATTTACAGAAAAGCTCATATATGCTAAACCAAGTGACTGAGGTAAGGCAACCCAATTACAAAAGTGCTTTTTTTTACTGTCCCCATAATCTGAGACATGATCTTTGTAGCGCTACAACCCCTTTAAAATTGCAACACCAAGAAGGACAAGCCATTCTATTTTGTAAACTGAGGAAGTAACAGGTGCTTCTGAGAACTTCTAATAATCAAATTTTCAAGCACCTAGGTTTTATCTGTGGCATGTGGGAGGGACATAAAACCAGATTATTTAGCCACAAAAATTGGATCAAGCAATGTGGGAGAAGTGTGTGATGACTCCAGGTTGATGACATTACAGTTATTGCCACTTGCCACAAACTGAGAGGGACAGTGTCCTTGAACTGAGAGACCTCTAGCAGATCGTTATGTATTTAGTCCGAAATGTTTGCACTTTTCAACTGGAGGAGGGTCGTTAATCCAGGGATTTATTCTGATTGCCAGATTGGAAAGTCGGGAAGGAATTTTTTCCCTGTAATGAGGACAATTGGCTTCTACCTCATGGGTTTTTTGCCTTCCTCTGGATTAACACTATAGCACAATAGGCTGAGCTTGATGGATATCTGTCTTTTTTCGGCCTTACAAACAAACTATGTATGTCCTAGTGATTAGGAAAATGATGATGAACTGGAATCACAGCAGGTGGTGCAGAGGTGAACCTCTACACAGATGGGTAATCTGAATGAAAAAATGGTATATGATTTATTCTGTACTGCAAGTGAAATTGGATGTCAAATTACAAACCTAGGGAAGCAGACCTTGTTAATACAAGCAACTAGAAGGCATTTCCATGACATTGGCTGTAAGCCAATGTCCAGCTACAGTTGTGCTGTTGACCTCACGCCACTGCATTTCAAGGCTATCATGCTGCGCAGCAAGACAGCAATGGAGGATGGAATGAAGGTCTATCCTTTTCAGTGAGGAGTTCATGTTTTGTCTCAATGATGCAATGATTGATCCGAAGACCATGTGGGCATCACCATAAAGAGGGCTTTAGAAGGAAACTTCACACCGGAATGGCCTAATGCACGGTAGCCAGACCCCTCTAGTCTTTATTTTATATACACTAGGAACCAGCGTTTATTATGTTGTGGAACCAGGGGTATGACCATTTCTCCAAAGTTTCTTACAAGCTGTTTTTTAACATGACAGCAAGATGCATGTTGCTTGTGCTGCTGTGAGCAGCCTGTGTGGTCTAAATGTATCACCATGCCCTGCAGCATCTCCAGATTTATCTCCCTTCACATCTAGGACATCATTAGTTGACAATTACAAAAAGAGCTGCCTGCAGCCAATCTTGATGATTTGTGTGTCCTAATGCATTCAGCATGTTATAACATTCATCAGACATTTATTAATAACCTCATTGATAGGATTTCAGCATACCTCCCAACTGTCCCGAATGAATTCAACGGGACATGCACGATTTTCAGGCACAGTCCCTCTGTCCCGCGAAGTCCCGACTTGTAGACTGAGCAGCGTTCCAAACCCGCCCCAGCCTCCTGTGAGTGCACTGCCCCTGCGCCCTCATCAGGGAAAGCACTCTGCCCGTAGCTGCTGCAGGTCCCTTCACTCTGAGAGCAGCGGTTAGTGTTACCTGCTGCCCAGTCCTGTGATCCAGCTCCCGACAGTGATGAATCATCTCGGCCTCTGCCTCCTCCGTGAGTACAGGATTATCAGTCAGAGCGGACACCCTGCCCCCACCTTGTCCCGTGCAGACCGAGCTGTAACTGATTCCTGCTCTTTCCCCTGTCTCCAGCCTGTGCACATGAAAGTATAGTAGCAGTCAAGTGCCTGCTACTATACTTAGTATATACTCTGTGCTATACTCTATGCTTCATCATTATCAGCAGCAGCAGCAGCAGCACAGTATGAGTATAGCAGCAGCAGATAATGAGGGAGATTTAGTGCAGCACAATATACTGTACTGGGCTGTACTTATTCCACCTTATCAGACATCTGCCTGCTTCTATATTTAATATACTGTGAAATGCACTAGTAAAGCGCCCTCCTCAGCAGCACGGTATATGAGCTATAGTAGCAGGCAGATGATGTGGGCTCATTTAGTGCAGCGTTGTACAGTAGATTTTTGCAGCAAATATCTGCCTGCTACTGTACAACGCTGCACTAAATCCCCAGATAGCTGTCTGCTTCTACAATTCATATGTTGTGCTGCTGATGGTACACTAAACCCTCCATATGTGCCTGCAGATAAATATACTCTATGCTCTATGTACTCCTTTTCCATTTACCTGCTGATTACTGTGTGCACTAAACACTCCTTTACACCCAATGTATTCTAAGGGCCCATTTACACGGCAATGGACAAATATCGGTCAGTTTATCCGACCGTTATTTGTCCTGCTTGAGGCTGTCCCCATGGCCGTGAAGGGGGCGACAGCTTTTCTCTGTGATGAGTGGAGAAGAGCCCTCCCCCTTTACATTGACATGTTCAGATTCCGTACGAAAACCGGACGGAAGAATGAACATGCTCAATGCTTCTTGAGCGGCCTGCGGGCGGAAAGACCTCCGGGCGGAAAACCCGTGCAGTGTGGACTGTGTGGACAGTGGGAACTGCTGCACGGGTTTTCCATAGAGCCCTGTTGTGTTCATTTTCGGCCGGTTTTTCAGCCGGTCTTCAAAACCGCAAACCGTCTGAAAAAGTGGCCGAAAACCCGTGTCGTGTGGACATGCCCTAAAGCTCCAGCCTAGGTGTATACTACAAGTCCTGTCTCTCAGATATATACCTCCCTGCCCTGTCTAACTGTCAAAAAGTAATGAAACATATTGTGGTGCAGACACCATGTGCTGAAACAGACTGAACATAGTTGGCTTGGGTGGTCTTAGCCCGCCGTGCTGCAATCTGGGTCCGAGTGGTGCACAGGGAGCAATATACCTGAGACGTAGGACCTTATAATTAATAAGACTCTTCCCGCTGCCGTCATGGTTTTCATCTAAATAGAACCATATCTAAACTACAAGAAAATATTCCCTTTAAAACATAACCTTTATTGTTAAAGATAAAATGTTAAACTCTTGAAGCGGGCATAATAATCAAACGGACACTCTTATTATCTTATTCACCACCTCCTGATAGTCCATTCAGTAGTTGAACTTACAAAGGCAAATCTGGGTTACAAATATCTCTATATAGACATATGGCATTAGCCTGGGCAGAGTTCAATATAACATACACTGTCCCTAAATCTGTATGCCCTAAATCTTGTCCTTAGCAGAACACCCGCCCTGATGAGAGCGACCCCGCAAAAATTACTCCTAATCAAGTTCCTCACTATACCCTGGAGCTCCGTAAAGGGAGTGAGTGAACTAAAAAAATCTTAGCCAGGACCTAGACGCGTTTCTCAAAGGACAATCATGTCCTATTCTTCAGTAGGTCACAGAATAATTTTAACAGCTGGGGTAGAAATGTAATTACAACCTGGGGTATTTGGGCATGGTGACGTCCTTACTGTTAGTATGCACCATGTCCAGGCCATGCCGCTAGACACAGCCTAAATACATGACATTATTATTATTTATTTTAGAGCGTCATTGATTCCAGGGTGCTGTACATTCAAGGGCAGTTACATACATAACAAGTGTTGAACAAATACAATGGTGATGAAAATGACTAGCAACTGATACAGAGAGGAAAGATGACCCTGCCTGTGAGTGCTTACAATCTACAAGGAAGGAGGTGAGAGACAGAAGGTGTGGGGCAGACATGTTTGTGAGGCAGTGTACTGGTGGTGGGGTTAGTGTAGGTTAAGCTATCCTGAAGAGATGGGTATATAGGTTGCTTTTGAAACTGGTGAAAGTTGTGGATAGTCTGATGTTTTGGGGTAATGAGATCAAGAGAATAGGTGAATCACGAGTGAAGTCTTGGATACGGTTGTGTGAGGAGCTGATGAGAGGACAGCAGAGGAGAAGGTCCTGTGAGGAGCGGAGATTGCGTGAGGGGATGTATCTGGAGATTATAGCTGAGTTGTATGGAGGAGAGAGGTTATGGAGTGCCTTGTAGGTCATGGTTAGTAACTTGAAATGAATTCGCTGGGGAAGGGGGAGCCAGTGAAGGGATTGACAGAGGGAAGAGGCAGGGGAGTAGCGAGGAGAGAGGTGGATAAGATGGGCAGCAGAGTTGAGGATGGTTTGAAGGGGAGCAAGGGAGCTGGATGGGAGGTCACAGAGAAGGATGTTACAGTAGTCTAGACGAGAGATGACAAGGGTGCGGACTAACATTTTTGTAGAGTCATACTTGAGGAATGGGCGGATGCGTGAAATATTTTTCAGGTGGAGGCGGCAGCAGAGGTGAGGGCTTGGATGTGTGGTTTAAAAGATAGAGGAGTCAAAGGTTATCCCAAGGCAGCGGACTTGTGGAGCTGGTGAGAGAGTGTAGCCATTGACAGTGATAATTGTCATTCATCAATTATCACTGTACTTGTTTGACTTATGTTGTGTATGTAACTCCCTCGAATGTACAGCGCCCTGGAACCAATGGCGCTTTAAAATAAATAATAATAATAGAGAGATCAGGTGGAGGGATGGAGTGGGACGGTGGAAAGATGATTAATATGGTTTTATCCACATTTAGTTTTAGGAGAGGGGAGGAGAAGAATATGGATGATAGACAGTTTGGGATCCGGGAGAGAAGAGAGTTAATATCAGGACCGGAGATATAAAGCTGTGTGTCGTCCGCATACAGGTGGTATTGAAAGCTGTGTGAGGCTATGAGCTGACCCAGGCCAAGTGTAGATAGAGAAGAATAAGGGACCCAGGACTGACCCCTGGGGGACACCAACAGAGAGATGACGAGAGGAGGAGGTGGTGCAAGAGTGAGAGACACTGAATGTCCGATCAGTGAGGTACGAGGAGATCCAGGAAAGAGCCAAGTCCGTGTTGCTGAGGGAAGAGAGGCTTTGTAGCATGATGGAGTGGTCGACAGTGTCAAAGGCAGAGGACAGGTCTAAGAGGAGAAGCACAGAGTAGTGTCGTGAGGCTTTAGCAGTTACTAGGTCATTGGTGACCTTGTTTAGGGCAGTTTCAGTGGAGTGATGGGGTCAGAAGCCTGATTGGAGTGGGTCAAGGAGAGAGTTGGAGGAGAGATTGGAGGACAGTTGAAGATAGACGTGCTGCTCAAGGAGTTTGGATGCAAAAGGAAGCAGTGAGATGGGGCGATAGTGAAACAATGAGGAGGGGTTGAGAGATGGTTTCTTAAGGATGGGTATGATGGTGGCGTGTTTAAAATGAGGAACGGAAGATGGCAGAGGTTAATGATAGATTGAATAGGTGGGTGAGGGCTCAGATGATAACAGTGCTGAGGTCTGGGATGAGGTAGGATGGTAGTGGGTCAAGGTTAAAGGTAGTGAGGTTGTATTTGGACACCAGAGAGGAAAGGTTATCGTGACTAACAGTGGGAAAACAGGTTATGGAAGTGTTCGGTGGGGACTGTGTCAGGGTAAGGGTGGGTGGTGGCAATGGTGGAGGTATAGAGGTGGGCAGTGGGGACTGTGGGGTGAAGCTTTCTCTGATGAGGTTGATCTTATTTAAGAAATGATTGGCGAAATCGTCCGCTGATGGGAGAGGAGGTGCTGGGGGACGAAGGAGAGAGTTGAGGGTATTGAATAAATGTCTGGGGTTGCGAGACAGAGAGGATATGAGAGTGGTGAAGTTATTCTGTTTATATGAGGCGAGGTCCTCAGTAGACCGGGTTTTCTTCTAGTGGCATTCAGCAGTTCTGTAAGCTCGTCTCAGCTGTTTGGTGGAGTCTGTGTGCCAGGGTTGTCTGTTGATTTTGCGGGTTCTGTTGTGTGTGAGAGGAGCGAATGAGTAGAGTGTGGGGGATACATCACACCTCCAGGGGCATACAGATTTAGGGACAGTGTATGTTATATTGAATTCTGCCCAGGCTAATGTCATATGTCTATATAGAGATATTGGTAACCCGGATTTGCCTTTGTAAGTTCAACTACCGAATGGACTATCAGGAGGTGGTGAGAAAGATAATAAGAGTGTCCGTTTGATTATTATGCCCGCTTCAAGAGTTTAAAATTTTATCTTAAACAATAAAGGTTATGTTTTAAAAGGAATATTTTCTTGTAGTTTAGATATAGATTAGTTATCCCCTATTATTAATTTTTATTTTTTTTTGTAGTTTTGTAAATGGAACCATACCAGCAGCGCCAAATCAGTCAGACGATGGGCACCCCCGGTACCAGCAGACCCCATTGACTCATAATGGGATCCATTGGGTTCCACTGAGATGTTCGCTGTTTTGATGGGTACATTATATAGAGGTATCATCCATAGAAACATTCCAGCTGTTTTTATGGATTTTTGTATTATTTAAATATATTATATAAAAATATAAAATATATTATATATTATATATATATATATATATATATATATATTTACATTTTTTTTTTTAAAATATATATATTACATTACTATACACAGTATAATTACACCATTATAGACCCCATTAATGCTGCTGTTATGTTGGCACTTGTATGCTGGAGGGGGCGGGGCGTAATGGTTAGGTGGGACCTGGTTAGAGGCGTGTCCTGGTGTGATGTCATGTGTTTGGGTGTGGTTAGAGACGTGACCTAATGTGTCCTTCTTTGCAATCTCTAAATGTTGGGAGGTGTGATTTCAGTAAATGTTGGGAGGTGTGATTTCGATAGGCATTTCAGATGCCTATCGATCCTGTGATTGTCATTATTCCAAGATTTTTGCATCATAGTGGTGCAATTTCAATGTTGAGGAGTTTTTAGTTTTTTGTTTTTGAAAGAGAAAGACAGAGATGGGGACAAAAATGTGAATATATTAAAATAGTGAGTTGGAGATGACTGAAGGAATGCTACATCTGGTAGCTGGTGCAAGAGTCTCCGCTCTTTTTCCTTCAGCTTATTTGAAAATATTTATATATCAATGAATTGTTAATAGCTTTTAAGTTATCACACATCTTCATGGTGCATCTCCCTAATGAGGAATCTTAACCCTTTTGAGCTGCAGCTAAAGCTTATCAGCCAGCCAGTACACTACTCCAGTGAGGGGCAAGAACTTGAAGGTAACAATCTGTAGTTGTTTACTGACTAGAGTTTATATTCCTAGTCATTTCTCAAGGCTCAGTTAGTTGGATGTGACTTAATGGGGATGTCTCACTACAAGGATTGTTTTTTTATGTTAAAGATCTTGCAAAAACAAGTCACTTTGTGATATCTGTCCATTAAATGTGTTCTACCTATTCTGAGATATCCCCTCTTGTATGGGTTGCATCAGCTCCTCAGGTTGCTATAGCTAAAGACATGTTCAGTCTCTCAAGATCGGCTGCCAGCACAATTTGCTATAGCTACAGAAATGGCTTCTACTGAAGCATAGTAGAAGTCCGTAAAAACGACCCTGAATTGAAAATGAAACCAAGAAAACAGGACTGAGGTGAGATGAATCAATGTATTGAGACAGCCCCTTAAGAAATGCAACATTCAATAGGTAATACTAGATTTGTGTTGTTTTTTTTATTTATTTATTTATTTGAATATATTTCTTTCTTTATAGCTCTGTTAAGACATACCCATACTGACAGCCAGAAAAATATGACACAAGACTGTATAAACATTACCTCTACTGTATGTCTCAGGAATGAAAAATAAATTGAAATTAATAAATATATTTTGACCGCTCATTGCCAAAATGCATCATATCTACAAAACTATTTTAAGATGCTTTCATATGCTTTCCCATCTTAACAACTTAGTTAAAAGCTTTAACTTAATATTCCAGGCCTAAACCTAAGCCAAATTCAGTTTCTAAGATATAAAAAAAGCAGCAAATAAGCCCTGAAAGCATGGAAAAATACCAAGCTTCAGTTTATGTTTTTTCGGGTTCATTAATTGATGCCTTGCAGTAAAAAAGTTGACATTTTGTCTATTGATTTGGCCTTTTTATAAAGTTTTTGAATCACTGTAGGAAGAAGCTGAATCAATTGTCAAAATGTCAGATGGTGAACAAATCTAGAACTTGAAACAAGACATACTATATATAAATGACAGAAAATGTTTATTTTTAAGTGTATCTCTGTGTGTGTATGTATTTATGTATGTATATGTGTGTATATTGTTTATTTATTATATTCAAATTTTTATAGTTGTTATATTTCACAACCCTGTCCTTATTAACATTGGTCCCTGTCCTCATTGGGGCTCAATTCAAGGTTACACACATGAACAATATCGTTGGTACCCTTTGTTTAAAGAAAGAAAAACCCACATGGTCACTGAAAAAACCAGACACTATCAAAAGTAATAATATATTTACATTTACTGAAAATCAACTCAATAAAATAAATAATAAAAATGGATATTGCTTTTAAATTCTGTGGTTCAACTGAAGCATTAAAAAAATAAATTAATTAATGAAACTGGCCTGGACAAAAATGATGTTACCCCCTAGAAAAGATTGAAAATAATTTGACCATAGAAACACATTAAACTAATGTGTGTCCCATCATAGGTGTCTTCAAACTTGTAAGTCAGTCTGCTTGTTTAAAGGATAAAAGTTAGTCACTGTGCTGTTTGTTGGGTGTGTACCACACTAAACATGGACCAAAGGAAGCAGAGAAAAAAAAAATTATAGACTAGTCTTATAACCTTTACCTTTAACATGTTTATGTTTCACTTACTACAGTTGCACAAATGGAGCAGGCAGCACAGTGGTAATAATGGGCGATATTGACTGGGGTCATGGTTCTGCTTCAACTGCAGAGAGGAGGAAGTTCCTTAACCTGTTACATGTTAATTTTATGGGCCTGTTTGCGGAAAATCTCACTAGAAGTGATGTTCTGTTGGATCTGGTCATTTCTAACAAAGCAGAACTTGTTGGAGTGGTCACTGTTTCTGAAAATCTTGGTAACAGCAATCACAATATAATTCATTTTAATCTAATCTGGAAAAAACAAACACATAGAGGGAAGGCAAAAACATTTAATTTTAAAAAGGCTAATTTCTCTTTGTTGAGGGCCACAATACAGGACATAGACTGGGAGCAACTATTATCAAATAATGATGTAGAAGCCAAATGGGAAGGATTTAAATATACTGTAGGGAAATTTTAGAGAAAATTATATTCCTATAGGTAACAAGTATAGGCGATTAAAATTAAATCCAACATGGCTTCTATCTTCAGTTGAAAGGTGAATAAATAATGAAAAAGGGCATTTAAAAATATAAGACAGCATTAGCCTTTGAAAATTACAAAGAGCTTAATAAAATTTTGTTAAAAAGTGATCAAATCAGCTAAAATACAAAATGAAAGGTGAGTGGCCAAGGACAGCAAGACAAACCACAAGAAATTATTTAAACATATAAATGCCAAAAAGTCAAAGTCAGAGCATGTAGGACCCTTAAAAAACAGTAATGGAGAGCTGGTCACTGGGGATTAGGAGAAGGAATAGCGACTAAATAGGTTCTTCATCTCTAAATATACCAATGAGGAGAATGTAGCTGATGTAGGCAAGGTCAATGCTGAAGTTGGTGGGCCCAGTGCGGATTAAGGTGGTGTCAGTACTAATCGGTGCAGTGCTGGAGCTGATGGTTGTGGGCCCAGTGCGGAGATAGGCAGTGACAGTACTGTTAATACATCAACTGACATAACAAAATGGCTGAATGTAGAAATGGCCAAAGCCAAGTTAAATAAACTGAATGTGAACAAGGCTCCAGGCCAAGATGGCGTTCACCAAATTTTTGTGGATGACACTCAGTTTTGTAGTGTAGTGCAATCTATGGAAGACGTTCGTAAATTTTTAAGCAGACCTGGACACACTGAGTGTTTGGGCATCCAATTGGCAAATGAGGTTCAATGTGGATAAATGTAATGTTCTGCATCTTGGTACTAATAATCTACAGGCATCCTATGTCCTAGGGGGAAAAAAAAACTAGGAGAATCACTTGTTGAGAAAGATACAGGCGTTCTTTTAGATCATAGATTACAGAACAGCATGCAATGTCAATCAGCAGCCTCTAAAGTAGGTTGGATACTGATGTGTGTTCAAAAAGGCATGGACTCGCAGGACAGGGATGTAGTATTACCGCTGTGTAAAGCATTGGTGCAACCTCACTTGGAATATGCTGTTCAGTTTTGGGCTTTAAAACAGCATATTAGTTATGAAGAGAGGTAAAAAGAATAAAACTTATTTGGTCATGAGAAAAGATGTCTCTGGGGAGACATGATTAATTTATATAAATATATAAATGGCCCCTACAAAAAGTATGGGGAAAAGCTATATCATGTTAAGCCCCCTTAAAAGACAAGAGGACATTCCATTTGCCTGGAGATAAAAGGATTCAATTTCCAGAGAAGAAAAGTCTTCTTCACCCTGAGAACTGTAAATCTGTGGAATAGCCTGCCTGAGGAGCTGGTCACAGCAGGAACAGTTGCGAGTTTCAAGAAAGGCTTAGATATCTACCTGAAACTAAAAAATATTAATACGTATGTAGCCGTATAAAATTCTAGATGCAGTCTGATGGCAAATCTGGGATCAGAAAGGAAATCTTCCACAGAGCAAAATGGTTCTTGCTTTATGGGTTTCAAAGTCTTCATCAGTAGAGGAAACAAGGCTTGAGGCAGTCCTTGTCTCCCTCCCTTCGCCCACATTTTCCCCACCCTTGATTGAACTTGATGGACATGTGTCTTTTTTACTGTACTATGTAACCAAAGAGCCCAGAACAACTTACAAGGAGCATGGTGGTGAACTCCAAGGTCAAGGTACATTGGTATCAGATTGCACCACTCATTGAGGTCTTTGTCAAAAGTGGACTTAATGGAAGATGACAATAAAAGCGAGACTGGAATTTGCTAAAATGCATATTGACAAACCCCAAAGCTTCTGGGAGAATGTCCTTTGCACACATGAAATAAAACTCAGCAGCATCAGATTAAATTTAGTGGAAATCATTAAAACTACCTGTCTTTTATTGCGAGCGTAATGAAGTTTTCTTCCACATTGTATCCTGACAGGTTGTATAGGGCACAACCATTTTCAGAGGATGGCGGGAAAAAATTAAACACTTGACAAGTCTGCAAAAGAAAAATATCAATAATTTTTTATGTAAAATTTAATGACAAATATAAAACTGATGTTTCAACTGCAAAGAACACACATTAACAATGCAAAACTGAGGTTGCTTTGGCTTTAAGTCCTAGAGTGGATTCTACATGCTAGGTTTTATTGCAGAAATGCAATTGTGACAAACAAAATCCTTTCTAATTTATTTGAATGGTGTTGTTTTAGTGGTAAGCACATGGATTTCTGAAAGTTGTATTCAAATAAAATTTCTGGAACAAAAACTGCCGCTAATGAATCCACACATTAAAGGAGTTTGCACAGTTCTCCCTGTTTTTTTCTATGGTAATTCCAAATGTAGCCAAGCAAGTGTGCTTAGCCATACTTGAAGCTCCCATAGATATGAATGGGGGAGAACTGCGCAAGCATGGCCATCTCCCCATTTACTGTAGCCTGCCTGTAGCTATGAGCCGATGTCAGAAAGGGATTTTGTTTCTTGGCAAAACTCCTTTAATCTTTCAGACTAGTCATGATAAAGAAATGATTAGTATTTACTTCTCTTTGGCAAAATTAAAATATTAGTACATTTTCAATTAGAAAGTGGTACCTTACCTAAGTCCACAAGAATCCCCCAACCCCAACAGATCAAGTTTTCAGGATCTTCTTAGTGTTGCACACGTAATATAATTGTCAGTGGATCAAAGATATGGATTCTGAGAGTTTTACACATATCATTTTGACACCTTTTTAGTGGTTTCAAGATAATTTTTTATAGTGAAATATGGGAATGCCTACAAGCTTAGTGGTTTTGTAATGTTTTATAGTGGGTGGCATTGTTATCACAGCAAGGTGTGGTTTAGGTATGTTTTTTTTTTCTGGTGTTTTTCTCCAAAGGCTTCTCTATAGAGCTCTAAAAAGAGTTAGAAAAAAATCATTTAACTGATGTTTTTATGGCATTTTTGTGGCCAATGGCATTATAATAAATTAAAAATGTAAACAAAATTAATTGCTGAAATATGACATATTTTCAGTGGTTTATTTGCATAGGCTTGTTAAAAGTTTCAAGAAAAACTGTGTAAAAATAAAGTTAAAAAAAAGGCCATAAAAAAAATGTAAGCTACAGGCACTTTTACATGTGTTTTAAAATGCCACAACAAAGACTGTCTGAACCCAATTCGTTTGAAATATGGGGGGTAACTGAGGACTGAGGAATGCTAGTTAGAAAACTTATAAGTGAAAAAGGATCTTAGTTATATATCTAATAGTTTTATATCTAATTTCAGCTCCGCTATGCCATTAATAATAACACTTGCATCTATAAAGCACATTTTCTGCAGCTCTGTACAATAAGTTACACGCCACAATAATTACCATCAGATATAACTTACAATAAAATACAATTATCAGAATTATCAGAGTTGCAAAAAGGGATGATTATTAGTTTTTGGGTCAAGGGTAGTAATATTTCTCCATCTGTGCAGTTTGTGGCCTATTAACGTCCTGCTGTGGTGAGAGGTGAACTTCGGCTACAAAGGGTGACATGTATGAACGGGCTTTTTGCCTGTCTTCTGGCGTATCCTGCGCCTCACCGGCCCAAATCCCCTGTCGGCCGCAGGGATGCGATGTTAGGCGCAGCGTTCGCCACTTTCGGCTGAGCCTTGCATGAAGGGGAGACCGATGGGTGCGGTGTGGGCGTTCCTGGGCGGGACGCGGCGCACTTGAAAACTCCAAGGCATGTACGATCGCGGCTCGGCAAAGTGCGGCGGATTGCAGCGCTCGCCAGCTGCGACAGGCAGACCTGGTTGATTCTGGTTTAAATGATCCGGCGGTGGCGAAGTGAAGCGAGAACGTAACATGAGAGGAAACATATAGAAGATCGCAAAAGAAATCTCGGCTCTCAGCGCCGTGAGGCATGGAGTATGAATAAAAAAAAATCGTCTTTAATAGGTATAAAACATTATCAAATGAAACCTTAAAAAAAAAATTAATAAAAAAATCACTTTCCAAAAAAAAAAAAAGAACGGGAAAAAATCGGGGTTAGGAAATTGGAAATTGCCGGGAAAAAACAGTAAATTTAAATTTGTAAGCGCTTCTCATGGGCGGCAGAAAAACCCCCAATCGAATAGGAGCGGGCAGTGACCATTAAAACCCATGTAGAAGTATTGACCAATCAAATTCAAAGGCGGGACAGTCCAAAAAAAACAGTAAAAAGCGAAAAGAGCTGATTGGTTAGTGGGGGGCTTTCTATCCCGGCCAATCAAGGGGACGAGCTACTTGTCCCCCTTGTAGGCTATGGGGAGATGGGGGCAATAAATCCGGGTCTCGCGCCATGCGGAAAGTAGTATATTAAAAAAATCATTTTTTTTTAGGTTAAAAAAATTTTCTAAAGGCTGAAAACCTTCTATAAACATAAATCAATCAAATCCCTAAAACGCTTTTTCGCCGAGACCGGCGCTACATCAGGAATTGCAATATAGAGAATTCCGGGAAATAAAAGTAATTTTAAATCTTTAAGCTTTCTCATTGGTCGGCAAAAACCAAACCAATCAGAATAGGGCGACAGGGAAACCATTAAAAAGCTATGGAGAAGTATGGACCCAACAAATGAAAAGGGGACAGTTCAAAAATACAGTAAAAAAGGGAGAAAAAAAAGTGGGTTTAGCCCACGGCAAAATATGAAATCCACCAATTTATATGTAGTGCGTCTATTTTGAAGGAGAAAAAGGGCGGATAGAAAAAGGGGGCCCTTTAAAATATTTTTGTCTTGGGAAATATTCAGTACTGTGATTTGGTTGGTGGGAAAAAGGGGCCGTCCCGCTAGCCAAACAGTGGGAGTACCTTCTCATAGAGTTTTAATCAAGCGCTATGTTTGTGATTGAACTAAAAAAAAGTTAAAAGAGGCCGGTTTTTTGGACCAATGGTAGAGCGAGCGACGCTCTTATGGATTTTCTAATGCATTCTGTAATAAAACTGTACGTGCCCGAAATAAAATGATAAGACTCCCGAAGTTGTACCGATGTGTATATAAAATGATCAATAATATGGGGGTAACGGAAAAAAAAAATAATTCAATAAATTCATTTTTATTCCTCTATTTTCATTACACCCATACTATTGATCATTGGCTAACGAAAATAAAGAAATAAAAAATGTGCACAGCGCTGAGAGCTGAGATTTCAGTGCCCTGATCTGGCCAAAGATTATAATGGGACAAGTAGCTCGTGCTCTGATTGGCCGGGATAGCCATGCCCCCGCTACCTCAACCAATCAGCTCTTTTCTGCATTTTTACTGTATTTTGAACTGTCCTGCCTTTGATTTTGATTGGTCAATATTTCTCTATAGGTCACTGTCGCTCCTATTCTGATTTGCTGGTTTCTGCCGACCAATGAGAAGAGCTTACAGAATTTGAATTACTGTTTTTCCCGGCAATTTTCAATATCCAAATTCCTGATGCAGCGCCGTTCTTGATTTTTGGAAAGTGATTTTATTTATGTATTTGTTTAGAAGGTTTGAGCTCTTTTTCAGAGAATGTTTTATGCCTTTTTAAAGGCGATTTTTTATTCATACTCCACTAGTGGTGGCAGCATTATGGTCTTAGGAATGTTTTTTGTGACATTCTTTGAGCCCACTCATGTAGAAGGCAATGTCTACTGATTTAGGTATGAATCCATCCTTGTAAATTACATACACCCATACATGAATCCATCCTTTTAAATCATGTACACCCATACATGTCTTACCTGGGGTAGATGGGATCTTCCAGCAAGACAGTGCAACATGTCAAACGGCTAGAAATGTCTGGTGTTGGTTGCAAGAACATGACCAAGACTTCCAAGTACTACCATTTATTTATTATTTATTTATCATTATAGCACCCTGATTGCAGCAAGACTGTGTCTTTCAGCAAGACAATACATCAGACAGCTTATTATAGCTCCTCAATTACCCCAATTTTAACCCACGCCCCCTCCAACAGCAGTGGGATATGGTCAGCATGGCTCATTACCATAGTTACAGTCCGTACTTGGGGGCATATTGCACTGTAATACACCCTAAAGTACAGACTAAAAATACGCTGTGTGTACATACCTTTAGAGTATGTTCACATGGCGCACTTGCGGGGCGTAATTTGGTGTGTAATTGAGCTGCAATACGGCCGAATTGTGCCCCGCAAACACAGAATTCAGGAAAAAGCAGGAGAAAAAGATTTAAACACTTTTCCCAAATCTATTTTAAAACGGTCAAGTTTAAGGACATGCATGAAGACTTCCTGTTAAGATGAGGATTTGGAGGGTGGCAAATGTATAAGGGTATGGCTACACACCATTGGTTTTCAGTTATATTTTGACACGATTTTTGGATTTGAAAACTGTCAAAATCTGATTGTAAATCCATTGCTAAAGACCTCAATAGAAAATATAAGCAGCAAAACATACTGCATCCTAGAGTAGATTGCTGTTTAATGTTACTCTGACAGAAACAGAGGAGCAAGACAGACAGGAAAATTTAAAGTTACATAAACAAAGGTATGGTCAGATTGTAGCACCAAAATTAAGGCTGTCACATGGAGAGGGTGGTGAATATGTAATACAATAGCTATCATGCTATGCATGTTGTGGAGGGGTCAGGAATTTTCACTGCTTCTCCTAGATTGCAAGACTTGTTAGATATCATTCAGCTGCTCAGGATATAAGTGCCACCAAGTGGGATCGGAAGATAGAGCTACTCTCTAAGGAGGTGTCTAGGCTATGTGCAAAACAAAATTTGTATCTCCTCTCATGATGGCCAACTCTTCAGCAGACACTGCCAGTTTCTGCAGAAATGATCTTCATGTAAAAATGTAATACTGATTAGGAAAATAAAAATTTAGTATAGAGACTACCACACTGAGAATAAAGGAAGTCAATACCTGTGTAGTTTGTAAGGGCATTATTGGGTTAAATGATTTTATACATATTTCAAATTTCTAAATAGAACAAGATGGTGATGATTCATTATTGTTCTTTATTTGTCCTTTCTAACATTTTTTTGTCTGTTTAGGTATGTTCACACGGTGTGTTGAGTCCATGCGAACATACATTTTTATATATGTGTGTGGATCCATCTGTCAGACCCTAAACAGACCCAAGCACATATCTAATAAATAGCAATGTGATTTACATTGCTTTTACTTTGAAACACGCATTGGCGTTCACATGAGTGATTGCCGATCTGTGTCTCACTGCGTCTTTCGGATCCGTCTTTCGGATCCGTTCCAAAAATTGACATGTCAGTTCTTGGTCCGAAAGATGCAGCAGGAGCCCTATTTAAAACTATGGGGTGCAATCCTGCTGCATCCAACATGCATCCAAACATGCAGCTGCGTGTTGGATACGTGTTGGATCCGTTTAGCATCCGATCGCTGCATTTTTGCATGCGATTTTCGGATCCAAAACAAATCCGAAATCGGATCCAAAAATTTGCGTGAACAACCCCTTACAGGCCGTTCACACAGCGTGTTTGGATACGATTTTGGATCCCTGTGGGATCCGAGAATCGCATCCAAAAAGACTGCAGCGAGCGGATCCAACACGTATCCAACATGCAGCTGCGTGTTTGGATGCTTGTTGGATGGAGCAGGATCGCACCCTATAGTTTACAATGGGGGTCCTGCATCTGCATCTTTCGGACCAAGAACTGACATGTGAATTTTTGGGACGCATCCGAAAGACGGATCCAAAAGATGCAGTGAGACACACATCGGCGATCACTCGTGTGAACGCCGATGCGTGTTTCAAAGTAAAAGCAATGTAAATCACATTGCACGTTATTAGATATGTGCTTGGGTTCCTTAGGGTTCGACAGACGGATCCAAACACATATCTAAAAACATATGTTCATACGGACTCAACACACTGTGTGAACATACCCTTACATTTCTGTGTTCAAAGTAGCTTCACCTTCTACCCCACAATTCAGTACTTTGTAATTCCTCCCGTGTTTTAGAGGGACCTAAACTACTCTTCATTAGTTACTGAATACCAATCCAGTGAGGACTGACATGGTCACAGGCAGAGGCGTAACATACAGCTTCTGGGCCCCAGTGCAAAATCTATAGCGGGGGCCCCCCCTTACCATATACCAATTGTAATACTGGTGTTTTCCTATGTTGTAGAGGGCCCTTTGGGCCCCCTCGGGCTCCAGGGCCCGGTAGTGACTGCTACCTCTGCACCCCCTATAGCTACACCCCTGGTCACAGGGGAAACGAAATGTTATATAATGATGCAGATAACTCTCAGGGTCTACAGTGACCCAGGTGGCAACTACTGTGGGCCCAATAAGGATGGGCTCACACAATGTTATTAGGCTGGAAATAGATGGGACAGTTGTGGCATGTTGGTACTGCAACATAGCTGAGAACCACATGTAGCGTGCTGCACCTGTGTTTTTAATTGTCTTGATTAGTGACTAGTGTTGAGTGATTATTATTGACAAAGTTGAAATCGGCACAGTTTTTATGGTGATCGGATTTTTTAGATCATGCGATAATTTAGGTTAAAATCTGTGCATCATCTATTAAGATCGCGCCATTTTCGGCGCTTCCTGTCATTTTGGCGGCCAGCAAATTTAGCTTACAGAATAGAGCAGGGTGGATGTGTGTGCGACGTCATGACTGGGATGTGTAATGGTTTCGATTGGCTGGAAAAATCACATGACCTCGTTTACATAGAACATCGTTTTCCCGTTCAGCCTCAGTGTCTCTCACGGTCTCAGAGCAGAAGGAGTGCGCTCTGCTTGTGTCCAAACAGCTCAGAGAAATTTATTATATTTCTTCACAGAGAAACCTCTACTATTAGCTGTGATCCTTACATTTAGTTAGATTAGAGATTGGAAATTTTTGTAGTTAGCTAGAGAATTTTTAAAGGCGCATCTACCGCTGTACCGTCACGGGGGGGGAGCGGAGGGGGTTTTCCCCCAGGCAAAAGAAAGCTCTATAAAATAATACTGGGTAAAGTTCCCAAGAAAAC